>JADRCD010200617.1:0-11087 GCA_019843815.1 Montemys delectorum | reverse complement strand
AGGACACACAGCTACAGGACACACAGCTGCAGGACACACAGCTGCAGTACACACAGCTACAGGACACACAGCTGCAGGACACAACTGCAGGACACCCAGCCGCAGGACACACAGCTTGTCCTCTTGGCCCCAGCTGATTCCCCAGATAACCAGAACCTCAGAGTCAAGTGGTCCTGATAGTCTTTAGTCTTCTCTCTGAAAGTTTACAAGCCAAAGTTTACAAGTCTTCTGCATTGCCCTCAACACTCTTAGAGTCTATGATCCTGCAGAACAACCCATCAAGCATTAGCACTCAATGGCTTTTCCTGCACAAAGTTCCAAAGTCCTTCCACAATCTCTCCCCAAACATGGTGAGGTCTGTCACAGAGATACCCTACTATGCTGGTAACAACTTGCTTTAGTTAGGGTTTCTATTGCTTCAATGAGTTACCAAGACCAGAAGCAACTCGGGTAGGAAAGGGTTTATTTGACTTATTCTTCCATGTCACTGTTCATCATTGAAGGAAGTGAGGACAGGAACTCATACAGGGCAGGGACCTGGAGGCAGGGGCTGATGCAGAGGCCATGGATGAGTGCTGCTTACTGGCTTGCTCCTCATGGCTTGCTCAGTCTGTTTTTCTTATAGAAGCCAGGACCACCCACAATGGGCCAGACCCACCCTCATCAATCACTAGTTAAGAAAATGATCTAAAGCTGGATCTTATGGAGGCATTTTCTCAACTGAGGTTTCCTTTCGGATAACTCTAGCTTGTGTCAAGATGATATAAAACTGTGCAGCACACCGGCAAACATCTGATGTTTATAAACCTGAATTTGGAGCTGTCCTGCTATTTTAGAATGGCCTTTATAGTTTACAGCCAAGATCTTCCACACTAGTTTTTCTCAGCAAATAATTTGTGTTTGTCCTTTCTACTAGGCTCAGGGGTGAAGGAAAATTTCACATTTTGTCTAGCAAAATTCAGGATGTGCTCTCTCATGAATAAAAGGTACATGGGATTTCTTTTGCAGGATTCAAACTTCAAGCTCATTCTACCTCACACCATATGCCACTTCTCTATAGCATGCGTATTTCTAGCAACCCCCCACCCCAAACCCTTCCTACAATATTCCTGACCTGCTTGTTTGACTCTCTGGCTTTAAAAGCAGTAAAATCTAGGGATTCCCCCTGTCTTAGTTACGGTTTTACTGCTGTGATCAGACACCATGACCAAGGCAATTCTTACATGGACAACATTTAATTGGGGCTGGCTTATAGGTTCATTGGTTCAGTCCATTATCATCAAGGTGGGAACATGGCAGCATCATGCAGGAGGAGCTGAGAGTTCTACATCTTCATCTGAAGGTTGGTAACAGAATACTGACTTCCAGGCAGCCAGGATAAAGGTCTTAAAGCCCACACCCACAGTGACACATCTACTCCAACAAGGCTACACCTTCTAATAGTGCCACTCCCTGGGCTGAGCATAGACAAACCATGACATCCCTACCCCTAGAAATAAGATGGTTTTTTTCCCACTTAAGGACGCTAAGAAAATCAAAAGGCTATCCTTGGAATACACTGTTAACATTAATAGGTAGGTGTTTATCGGATAATTACTATGTTGGCAAGAACTAACCTCCCATCTCATGTGCATTAGAGACAAGGGCCTGAGTCCATAGATGATGTCATCAGCGGGAGCCACAGAGACTGAGCAGTCCTGTGCAGGAGAGTCACACTTGGATTCAAGCACTGCCTTGCATCAGGTCTTAGGAGTAGATGGTCATACTTCACAAAGAGTGGCCTTCAAGTTGGTAGCTTATTTACACCATAGAAACAAGCTCATGTTAGCAGTCAGGAATGCCTCTACCCACCCCTACCCCCAGTCCTAAAGCCAATAGCTAAAATCATTTGTCAGCACACCATTGATAATGGGGCGTAAGGACTGAGCTATATTTCTTCAATAGTAATACTTGCTCCATCTATATTTATTCTTTTATGTTTTCTTTTTGTGTTGCTCAGAATTGAAATGAGGACCTCATGTAAGCCAGTTGAGAGCTTTGCCACTAAGCTCTAACCCCAGCTCTAAAGAGGCACCATTAAAGATCCCAAAATTTGAGAAGAGTTCAGTAAAAATGATTCATTGAAAAGGTTGTATTAGATGCAGGGGCATCAAGGTGAGCAGTCACAGGGGTGTTTGGATTGGTCAGCATGGTGGGATGGTTGGAGAGCCCACAGAAAAGTAGGGGTTGGGGAACCAATGAGAACAGACTAGGGAGCACTTGGGATGCTGGAAGTGATGGCAGCATGTGTAAATGACCTTTTAAAGAGGCGAACAAAGCCCTAGACAAGCTTTCATGGGGAAGGAGAAAGGGTCACACAATTCAATTGTTGCTAGGAGGAGGCCCACTTTGGCTACTATGTCGGGAATGAATTTAAGGCCACTGTAGGGCCACTGTCTTCTCTCAAGTGTGAGATGGTTCTCCTTGGTCATGCATGAATATGGCTTTGTAGAAGGAGGAGGAGACAGACTAACAGGCTCCCTGAAGGAGGACGTAACAGGAGATCGTCTATGGCTTGCAGTCACTATGTACATGTAGTTTTCAACAAAGAAAAGTGTTATAAATAAATGCGGAGCAACTCCAGGGGCATGAATGTGAGTCCTCCCTGGACGATGTTAGTCTCCACCGCAGGAAGGACGGATGTGAGTCCCAAGTGAGACTGTGGGACTCAACTCCCAGTTCACTTCAGCACTAGTGAAACACCCATCAAATGGCAAGTGTGGGCTTGGTTCAGGCCCTGGTCAGAGCCACCCCAGGGGACAGAGCGCCACCTGTTGAAACCCCAGAATATGACAGGTTCGAGGACAGAGGTCAGTTCTCTCTTCCTTAAAACCTAAGCTTTAGGACTGGGTGCTGCAAAGTCCCCACACTGAGGAAAACTTCTGGGGGGGCGGGCAGCTTATGTTTCTTGGAATGATAACCAAAGTAATTTGGCAATTTAACTCTTAGTTTCTAATTACCCCACTCAGACAACGGATCCACAAGTGTCATGGGACATGTTTAAGAAATGTTGACCACACCAGGAAACACTTGTGGGGGAAGACTTAAGATTCTGTTTGTTTCAAGTGTGGTTTTGACAGGCTATCCGAGGAAATTTTTGAACTGGTGTTTGTATAAGTTTTTTTTCTCCATTAAGAATAACAACAGGGACTTTTCCAACTATCCTGTAAGAGTGTCTTTAATCACCATTGTATAGTGGACAATAGCAGATATTTCATACTGAAGATGTCTTATAATTTCAAAAAGTAACATGCATTAAGATATCTAAATGATGGGGCTGGAGAGATGGCTCAGCAGTGCTAAGGGCACACACTGCTCTCCTAGAGGGCCTGAGCTTGGTTCCCTCCACCCATACCCAGTGTCTCATACCCTGTAACTCCAGATCACCCTAGGACCTGGCCTCATTTGCACATGGTTGCCCTGAGACATGTACATACGTACTCATCACAAAATGTAAAAGAAATCTTTAGAGACCACCTAAGTGGAATTTCCACGTGCACCATTGATACGAGGCCTAGAACTTCACAGTAATGCTGTCAGCGGGGCAGAGCCACAGAATTCGTTTCATTATAGGATCTCCCACACATTGAGACACAGTAAATCGTCGTAAACTAGCTCCCAAGGCCCGATCCGATCCATCAGTGCACTGTAACCCCAGGGCGAGCATGGACAGATCCACAGACAGGCGGCAGGTGACCAGGGTTGGGGTTGGCTGCATAATTTGACTTCAGAGAGAGAGCGAGCTGTTGTTGTGTTCTGTTGTAAATGTGTATGTGCTTTGAGCTTTCTCTCTTGATATTCTCTGAATATCAAGAAATATTCAGAAATTATTTTTCTGAAAGTATTTTTTTTAAAGTTCCTTTATTTTTATTGTATGTCTTTGGGTTTGCCGGTATGTCTGCCTCTGTATAACATTCATACAGTGCTTGAGGAGTCCACATGGGTGCTGGGAATCAAATCTAGGCCCTCTGTAAGAACAGCCAGTGCTCTTAACTGCTGAACCATCTCTCCAGCCCCTAGACGATGTTTTTATATAAAAAAAAATCTTACAAGTAAAAAAGAAATTTTACTGATCTTTGAAGAAAACCCCTGTTAGGAAAGCAAAGATACAGTCCCTTGCTGTCCTCAAGGACTCCAGAGACAGGAGGATGCTGAGCTGCCTAGCTGGCAGCCACAGGAAGGACTCGATCTGAGCTGTGTGTGCACACAGAAGAGCAAGAAGGAAGTAGATCCTCTGCAGAACCCTTTCAAGCAGAAGTTCTTCCAGTGTCACCCTGGAGCTTGTAACTGTCACGCCGGTGCAATATCACCTGGGTTAACTCCCGGGTCCTCCTCACTGCCAACTTAAAGGCCAACCACCCTTCATTATCTTAATTATGTCTAACAACTTAACATTTGTGAGTCATATTTCTAGTTTCTAAGGTGTCCTTCTCATCTCATTATTTGTGTTTGTGTGTGCATGTGTGTGTGTATGTGTGTTTGTGCATGCGTACATGTGTATATTTGCATGTGTGCATGTGTGTGTGTGTGTGTGTGCTTGAGAGTGTGTGTGTAGCTCAGAGGAGCCTTTCTCACTTGTTATTCACTTTATACTTTTAAGAGGCCATCTTTCACTGAAGTCTGGAAACCCAGGGCTCACCAGCTAGGCTAGACTGTCAAGCTTCAGGGAATTCTCCTGTCCCCACCTCCACAGAGCTGGGATTACATGTGCATGCCACTGTATTTGGCTATTTACATCCATGTTGGGGATTGAACTCACTACTCTTTGTGGTCTTGAACAATGATGTAAGGAATAGCCAGGTACTTCCTTTTAACAGCCAGTCAGGAAGAATCTAGAATTAACACATGCCTGCTATGTTCAATGAGAGCTCCATCTTTGCTTCAACTTTCCAAACTAAGAAGAAACAATCTGTGGTCAATACACGTCAGCTTATGCCTCTGTGTGCCAGAAGCAATGAACACCTTCAGTCAGGGTTAGCTCCAGCCATTTATTCCAAGGAGAAACACATTTCTGATTCATGCTATAGTTGATGGATGTATCCTGAGCTACTACTGACTAATAAGATCCACAGTAACCTGGAGATCATAATATTTGCTGGGACTCTGAAAGAAGGCTTCCTGGTTAATTTATTCCCACTCCTGTATTTTAATCAAACCATTCTCAGTGTGACTGTATCTCTTCAATGCCAACATTTTTAAGTAGGTCACATTACTAAGGTGTTGGAGAATGCAGCCGTCCACATGCACGGCAGCAAACAAAATTAATAATTGGTAAAATCAAATGGAGACAAGTGTGTTGGTTTCCTCCTCCCAAAAGACTGACGGTGATATCAAAGGATGCTGACTGAGGACAGGAGACCATCCCCATCAGTCAAGGGTGGAGTTTGTAGTGACCGAACCAAGAGCAGATGCCACAAGAAAGCCACCAGGGATATGGTCTGTACTAATATTAAATGGGGAGTCGACAAGAAAAAGTAAGTGTGTTTAACACATTGTCTGCACTGAGTTAAAGAGAGGAACCAAGCACAGAGACACCATGACACCACTCCAAGTGACACTTAGAGACAGGCAAAACACAGATGGAGCTGCTCTGGGATGTGGACCCACCGCCAGCATGCATAAACATGTCAGGGGTCATCAAAGGTGTTTGGTTTCATTTTTGAAACAAAACTGCACATGAAGGCTTTTTGTTTGCTGTTTGTTTTTTAACGTGGAATTAGTCCAGTGTGTAGGATACTGTCTCCTACAATGATCAGATAGATGCACCCCCTTACCTAGAAATTTTAAAGTTAAAAAGTAAGTCCATTTGAGGGCAGCCTGGTCTATAGAGTGAGTTCCAGGACAGCCAGGGCTACACAGAGAAACTCTGTCTCAAAAAAAACAAAAAACAAAACCAACCAAACAAACAAAAGTAAGTCCATAAAATAATGAGGCAGGGCTGGGAATGCAGGTTGGTCAGTAGAGCACTTGCCTAGCGCACACAAAGCCCTGGCCAACTCAGCCTGATGTAAACTAGGCATGGTGACACACGCCTGAAGTCCCAGTACAGAAGAGATGGAGCAAAGGGAGCCGGAGTTTCAGGTCACCTTGGCTGGGTAGGAGTTGGAGGTAAGATGAGACCCTCATCTTGAAAAGGTCAAAAGGAAGGCTTAGAGGAACTCCCCAGATCTCTTCTTGCTTTTGCTGGCTGACTTCTCTGGCCAGAAAGTAAGCAGGGCTTTCTGCACCCTATGAGCAGTTCCCACCAGATCTCATGGAATATTTCTCAGAGAAAGTGAGACTTCCAACTAATTGAAATGACTAAAGAGAATTCCTTCAAAAGAATGTGCCATGTAACTTAGAAAACAGGGTTTAGAAGGAATTTAGACCCACTGGCCTTGTTAACATGCAGTTTTGTGTGCCGGGTCAAGGACATTGGGGACTCCACTCCTTCGCTGCTGTTAGCATCCTCACGAGTCTGCCTCGAGGCTGGAATAACTTAGTCACCTGACTTTCCTGTAACCTTTATTATTTTTGGCTTCACAAGGTGCATTCATGCACACGTGGGTCTTTTCCCATTTCCCAAAAGCCTTTTGTAGGGCACCAATTTCTTACCCAATTCTTCTGTGACACCACACTAATTCTTTTTGAAGAAAGCACAGGCCATCTCTAGAGTTTATAGGCAAATAATCCATTCTAATTACAATTCAATTTTACAATAGCTTCAAGTGACTTTAATATTGTTCCTTGACTTGATAGTTCTTAGTTCTCCCTCAGAACTAGCTTGTGCATAGAATTGATTTGGGCAGCAAAATGGCTCAGTAGGTAAAGACACTTGCTGCCAGCACCCTGCCATAGAGTCTGACCCGAGGAGCCCACAAGATTGAAGGAGAAAAGTGACCCTATTCATTGTTCTGTGAATGGCATGCATTTGCTGTGGTGTGTGTGCACACACAAATATGGAAATAAGTTTTTTTTTTTTTAAAGATTCACTTGTTTGGTATTGCTTCTAATAATGTTGGCAAGAGAGGGGCTTGGTGGCTCATGCCTTCAAGGGGTGGAGGCAGAAGGATCACAAGTTTGAGGCCAGGCTGGACGACGAAAAGGATACTTGTCTCAGAAAAAGATTTAAAAAAAAAAAAAAAAAAGATAGTGAAGAAAATCTTGTTAATTATCCTAGCCCCAAACCCAGAGCTGATTATCATTAACTTGAAAGGACTTAGCAGTGAGTAAATCTAGCTTGGTAGACAATCCAGCTATTCTGCATATGACGATTTTTAGTGCTTACCCACACCAACTAGCGAGTATACAATCAGGTTCATAACGCCAGGCATCTGCAGTTGTTTATTCTCAGTTTGTAGGATAGAGGGAGGGTGGGGGAGGGGTGGAGTGAGGGGAGGGGTGGGGTGGGGGGGGGGGGTGGGCACTGCCGGAAGTTGCCACAGAACAAGGAGTGAATGGTTCCAATCTGTTTTATAGAACCCACTTCCTGTGCCCTCTGACATTTCCAGAGCTGCTTTTTATTTGGGGACATGTGAGATATGAAAGGTCTTTGTTTAAGCCACAATATTTATGAATGGCATGAGACAAAGATGCGGGGCACGTTTTAGGCAGTCATGCGATCTCTACGGGAAGGAAATAGGGTGTTGAATTACCAGAGAGTCAAGCAGCAAATCCACCTGAGAGGGAGGGCGGTGGCGGACAGGACAGCCGCCTAGGTGGCCTCGGCCACTTCTTCCCTCCCATCTATCAGCCTGAGTACTCCGACCAAGGAAGGCGCACAGGCTAGGACTTCATTCTGGCAAAGGGAACTGAGAACCTGCACAGAGGAGAATGAGGTGACACCTGCTATCCACACAGTAAAAAACGTCCTTGGGTATACCAACTGTCTCCTGCATATGTTTTTAATATTATTTTATCCACTGAAATATTTCCTTGACATACACTGAGTTTTACAGTGGCCTATTATAGTAGGACAGGTCACAGGATTGTTCTTCTGTCTTCTCAAATGAAATACAAAGGAAGCTATTGCCTAAGTTCACACTCTAAGTTCTTAGAAAAGGTCTTGGCCTACTCAACTCTATCAGACGTCAATAAGAGGACATGGGCTATCTTTCTTAAACAACAAAATATAGAGAATTTAAATACAATAGCAGTGATGTAGCTATTTTGCATTTTAAGCCCAGGCCCCTAATTTTCAGATAAGGATTACAGTATGTTTAACTAGCAATATGGGAACTGGATCCCTACGATAGAAATTCTTTCAGATTTTAAAGTCACAGACACGTCATTTTTCTGGGAGAAAACTAGACAGTTGCTCTCTCTGATTTGTGCTTGTGGTGCAAGATTTGAGCTCTTAGCATTTTGTTCTGGCTGCTTTTAGACTTGTTGTCAGGCCTCCTCACCATGACAGACTCATCTCTCAAGAACTGGAAGGCCAAGTAAACTCTTTTTGTCTGTAAGTAGCCTTAGTTGTGGTAGTTTATCATAGTAACAGAAAAGTAACACACACAAAGGAAAAGGACATAGGGCGGCGTGCGGGCGGGCGTGCGCGCGGGCGTGCGCGCGGGCGTGCCTTGTGGAAGAGCAATAACTGGCTCCTTTGGATACAAACTCTCCTGTGCACTATTCAGAATTGCTTTTTAGTGAGGCTTGGCAACAGAGTTTTCATTTGGTGCTTTCACCAAAGGATGCATTAAGCTGGTCATTTTCTTCTAGCAGCATACAAAGGCAGGAAAAATCCTTAGGTCCTATGAATTAAGAAATAGTCATGGTTGGCCATGGTGGCACATGCCTTGAATCCCAGCACTAGGGAGGTAGGGGCAGGAGGGTCTCTATGAGTTCCAGGCCAGCCTGGTCTACATGGTAAGTTCTTGGACACCCAAGGTCTATAACACAGAAAAACTGTGTCTCAACAGAACAAAACAAAACAAAGGAAGAAAGAAAGTATCAGTCGTCAGTCACTGTGTGTGTATGACTTGCCTGTAGGACATAAGACTTCCAGCCTTACTCTCACCAGAAGAGAGCACACTCTCACTGAATAGCCACGAAAACAAACAAGCAAGCAAGCAAGCAAGCAAACAAACAAATAAACAGAGAGACGAAGCCCGGCTCAGGCTGAGAGAAACGTCAGCAGCTAGCCCTGGTCTAACCTCTCCCCATTCTCTTACCGCCTCCTCCTATCCCTCCCTAGCTTTTGATTCAGCATAGCAGACTCTCTTCGGCACTCCATTGAAGCGGCAGCCTCAGCGCCAATCTGTTTCCTCATGGACATACACTTGAAACAAGAGTAGACAGGGTCCTTTGTTCCATAGCTGCGCAGCACAGTAGGGCTATTCTGTGAGAGTAGTAGAACCAGTCCATAATGACTTGTCACCCAGAGGGAACACTTGGGCACTATGCTTCTCTAGCAGTCTTGAGTCCGTAGATTTTAACTATTTTCCTAGCATTCACTTCTGTTTACATCCCTTGCCTCATGTTTTCATGTCAGCGTTAAAGATAGCATTTGTAGAGCTGGTCAGTTATATGATACGTTCCTGTAACCATTACACCTGGGAGATGGAGGTAGGACTTCGAATTCAAGATCATCCATCCTAGGATACACGAAATAGCAAGCTTAAAGCCAGCCTGGGTTAATAGAACCCCATCTCCAAAAGATAAGTAAAAATAAATACCGTAAAAGGTTCAAGCATTTAAAGACTTTATGAAGTTACAAAATATGCAGATATACAAGAAAATATTAATGGGGTCATGGGAGCTGCCGGAAGTGTTTTTATAAAGGAGAAATAGAGGAGCTGGTGCAGCAAGGACACCTAAGATAAAGTGGAAAAGCCCACTGACAGAACACTAAGCCACTGTCATGTGTATGGTGTGCAGAGAATGGGAAGAGAGCAACCAGGAGCTAGACAGTAGTGGGCCGTGTGCAGAGCAGGCTGGAGGGAGGTCTTGCTAAAGATAACCCCACGACGCTTGGAAAGGAACCATGGAGAACTTTCTTTGCACGTTTCTGCAGCTCTCCTGAATACATGTGTGTTTTCTCCTAAACCCCAAAGACACCAGTTCATCCCATCTGCTTTACCCATGCAGAGCGATCACCGAGCGGCAATCTCTTGCTACCCTCGCAGAAGCCACAGCCTGGAGTGGCAGAGACATTTGGGGGATTTCATTGTGGTGTTTTTAAACCATTGTTTTCTCAACAGTGTTGGCCCCAGTGGACACTATAATTTAGCATTGGATACAATTCCCTAAAACCTTTGAACTGAAACCACAGAGCTGTGATTGGGTGCCTTCACGTTGCTTTGTTTGCTTACAATCCTGTCCTATCTGTTGCTTCTCCTCCTTTCCCACAGCCTCTGAACCAAACCATGTTTATTTTAAGCCACTGATTCATTCTTTAAAAGACCACATTTAAACCCAAAAGAAGGCATAAGTTTCTCATGAAAAAATAATATCAGTAACTCATGAAATTTTGTTGCTCATGACAGTGTTTAAATCCTGTAGCTACTGTAACTTAGAGCACCACACGACAGACACGTGTGTGCGTGTGTGTGTGTGTGTGTGTGTGTGTGTTTGTGTGTGTGTGTGTGTGTGTGTGTGTGTGTGCGCGTGTGGGTGTGCGTGGGTGTTAAATTATTCCTGCCTGGGAGGCCAAGTTTAAAGCCCTTTGCTTCTTTGGAACAGACTCAGAAAGGAACTGAGGTAGAGAGATAGGTGAAGTTAAGAGATTTCTGTTTGGGGCAACCAAATCAAACTAAGAATGCTTTAAATGGAACGCCAAGTGTGTGTGCCGGGGTGGCGGGTAGTTGTGCGCAGTCACCTACCTTCAGACTGCTCATAGGATGTTTCATGAACTGATCAAGTTCAGACTTTGTATATGGTACTTAAAGCTAAATCAGGGCGTTCATAGGAGGGCTTGCTGATCTTTCTGTGTCTGTGTCTGTGTCTGTGCCTGTGTCTGCCTGTGCCTGTGTCTGTGTGTGTCTGTGACTGTGACTGTGTCTGTGTCTGTGTCTGTGTCTGTGTCTGTGTCTATGTCTGTGCCTGTGCCTGTGTCTGTGCCTGTGTCTGTG
>JADRCD010200615.1:19594-72131 GCA_019843815.1 Montemys delectorum | reverse complement strand
CCTCCTCCTCCTCCTCCTCCTCCTCCTCCTCCTCCTCCTCCTCCTCTTCCTCCTCCTTCTTCTTTCTCCTTCTTCTTTGAGAAGACAAATTTTGAGGATGCTAAACTATTGTCTTCTCAGATTGCTATTCTCTGAATAAAGAGCAGTTTAAAGACTCAATTCTGTCCCTGTTCATTCCCTTCTACAAGTGACAGGTAGTGGAGGCTGGTCACACAGCAGGACACAGCCCTGCCCCATTTCTGCTGGGGTTTAAGATGCCACCTCTGTCCCAGGCACACATCTGTATGGACTTGGGCAAAGACCTGGCCGTCACAGAGAAAGCATGACATGAAATTAGGCTAAAGGTTAAATAATGTCAGCTGATTAGAAGCACAAGTGAGAATGTAGGACAGGAATGGGGTCTGGGGAGATGACATCTCAGCCAGAACCAGGTGACAGAAAAGTAAAAATGGGAAAGGTAGGTTCTAGAGAGGATTGACCAAGCAGGTAAGCAAGGCCGCTGCTCCAGGCCTGGGAGACCATCTGGGTGGTGGTGGTGGGAGGGGGGGGTCAGGGTGTGGCCACATTCGACCTGGCTACTCTGCCAAGCAGGCAGAGCAGAGGCAGGGACATGAGATAAGAGTGGGTGTCACAAGCGGTCAAGGGTCAGCATGGAGAGGAACATGTCCTGCACTCGTTACTGTTCTCAACACTGGTAAACACCCAACCAAAGCTACTAAAGGGAAGAAGGCATCGTTTTGAGGATGCAGTCACTGTGGCGGGAAGGCAAGTCGGCAGGCAAGTCGGCAGGGGTGGAAGGCAATGGATCCACAGACAGGAAGTGAGAACTGAAAGCCGGTGTTCAGCTCGCTTGCTTCTCTTTACTCCATGAAGGCCCTATCCAAGGACGCTGCTGCCACAGTTAGTTGGGGGGGGGGGTACCATTTCATTTTACCTAATCTAGAAACTGCCTCACAGATACACTCAGAACTTTGTTTCCAAGTGATTCTTTTTTATCTCTTTGTTTTTGTTTTTTGAGACTGGGTTTCTCTATGTAAGACTGACTGTAATGGAACTTGCTCTGTAGACCAGGCCAACCTTGAACTAGTAAAGGTAACTCCTATCTCTGCCTTCCCAGTGCTGTGAGTAAAAGGCAGGAGCTACCATGCCTGGCTACATGGTGACTCAAGTTCTCTCAAAAAGACTATCAAGATTAACCATCAGTTTGAAAAGTCGAGATGGACAGTTTGGTTGTTTGGTTTGGATGTCCAGAGCAAGCAAACTGGGAGGCTCAGGGCACTTTTCAAGTATTTGTCTGAGTAGCTGAACATGCCAGCCCAGCCAAGTCACTGCTGTTTGCCTGCTGCCACTGCTCCCATCTGCAGGATGCGCCCCACCACCACCAGATCCTCTGTGGAACATCTTCTTAGTCCACCCAAGCTGTAATCATGAGGCACAGCAGATGGGTGACTCAAATAGCACATCACTTCCCACAGCGCCTGAGGTCAAGAGGCCTGTACTGTTAGGTGCTGGGCCATATCTCCTCATGGGTTACAGGAT
The DNA here is from genome assembly GCA_019843815.1 of Montemys delectorum. NCBI lineage: Eukaryota > Metazoa > Chordata > Mammalia > Rodentia > Muridae > Montemys > Montemys delectorum. Next base: position 70,592 of record JADRCD010200615.1, on the reverse strand, counting down.
ATCCTCAGATAGTGGGATGCAGCACCTCGATCTTCTTTACAAGAGTTCCAATTCCTTTCCGGGGGCTCCTACCTCAGGCCCATTTCCTCATACTCCCTTAAAAGGTTGAAGGGCTCAGCGTGTGGATTTTTGAAGCGACATAGTAAGGGCTGGGTTATGGGGTGTCCAGTGTCTGCTTGGGGCTCAAGCAGCTCATGGAGGCGGGACTCAGGAAGTTTTGACTGGGCTTAACCCACACTCACCAGTGCCAGGCAGGTACCAGGTTATGTGAAGCTGCTGTACACCACTCCAGGGGCAGGAAACACAGCCTGAAGTCCCGGGGACTGCCGGAGTTGGCTGGGGGTCTCCGGGCCTACACAGAGGCTGGGATGTCAGGTTTTCAGACTCTTGGGCACCCAGGCCCTGCTGGGGACCTCAGAAGGGCTGAGAAAGGAGGGAGGGCCCACGGGCTGGATCTAGTCCAGGACTGAGGGGGAAAAGAGGGGAGTGCTCTGGAGCGCTCCAGCTGGGTCCCTCAGGGAGGAAAGTCCTTGGCTTGTTCAGCAGCTGGGCTTGGCTTGGTGGAGGCCATAGCTGGGAGCGCTGAGAGGCCTCCTGTGGGAGATTAGGCCGCTGGCTCTTTAGGTGAAGGCTATCTCTCTGTGACTCCCCATGGTGGATCCCAATGAAAAGAGACAGTCCATGCTTTTAAGGCATTTATTGTCATGGCAGAGAGTGGCAATGAGCAAAACTATACTCCCCTTTCTCAGGGCAGGCCTGAGGTTAAATACCTTTTACAAGGAGGAGTGTCTGGGAAGGGGAGTTTATTGGCTAAGCCTCTAGCTCTTTAGGTACCTCATTAAAATGGAACTCTGTTTTGAGGTTATGTGGCCTGTGGTCATGTCTTCTACCTGTGGAGGGGCTTGGGGCGTTGCCTTTACGTGACTGATAGCCACAGACCTATGGAGAACTGCGGCCTCGTGTCAGAAGCCTGGTGTCCAGGAGCATAGCCAAACATCTACCATTCCTTCCAGGGTTATCCGCTGCGGGGTCACCTGTGGGGTCACCAGGGTTTCAAACCTTAGCTCAATCAGAAACCAGGCTGCCTTTCACAGTCCTACAGGTAAGTGTCACTCTCGTGACAATAAGTGCAGGTTCTGTGCCAGGCTGGTTAAAGAAATGCTATGTTTGAGTTCGCAGTGCCACCTCTGCAGGTCACAAGCCACCTGCTCAGGGGGTCAGCCAGGAGCTAGACTCTGCCTTGGTCTTCTGCCCCATCATTCCTCAAGCATCAGGGATCTCTCTTCTGTTCAAAGTGGTCTTCTGCCAGTTTACTAACACCCCTGTGTACAGGACTCTATCCAACGGAGACATTCCCCAGAACCTTGCAAGTGTTCATGCTATTAATGAGGACCAGCTTCACGCGGGTCAGAGCAGTGAGTATGGGTCCCTCCTCCCCACACTCTCACCAGTATTTGTTAGCATTTGTTTTTTTTGATGACCATGCTGACTTGGGTAAGATGGAATCTCAATGCACGTTTAATTCGAATTTCCCTGATGGCTAATGATCTTGAATACTTTAGTGTTTTCTAAAGTTAGAGAGATGGCTCAGCCATTAAAGGCTAGGCTCACAACCAAAAAGAGAAAAAAGGAAAAAAGAAAAAAGAAAAAAAAAGTATTTACTAGCCACTTGTTTTTTTTTTTTTTTCTGAGAGATCTGTTTAGTTCCTAAACCATTTTGTTATTATTATTGTATTGTGCTTTAGTTAGGATTTCTATTCCTGTGAAGAGACACCATAACCAAGGCAACTCTTATAAAGGACAACACTTCATTGTGGCTTATTTACAGTTCAGAGATTCAGTCCATTATCATCACAGCAGGAAGCATGGCAGCATGCAGGCAGACGTTGTGCTGGAGAGGGAGCTGAGAGTTCTACATCTAGATCAGCAAGTATCAGGAAGAGAAAGTGACCCTGGGTCTGGTTTGGGCTTCTGAAACCTCAGAGTCCACCCCCAGTGACACACTTCCTCCAACAAGGCCACACCTACTCAAACAAGGCTACACCTACTTCAATTAGTGCTGCTCCCTCTGAGCCTATGGAAGCCATTTCCATTAACCTCTACAGGTTATTTTGTTGATGCTTAGCTTCTGAAGTTCTTTGAATGTTCTAGATACTAATTCCTCTGATGGAGGTAAAGCTCCCAAGAATTTTCCCTCACTCTTCAAGCTAGCTCTTCCCTCACTGGCAGCTTGTAGTACAGAAACATTCTGGTTTCATGGACTCCACTTTGTTCATTGCTGACTATTTCTTGAGCATGGAATCCTAGTAAAAAAGTCCTTGTCTACACCTGCCTCTTGATGTGCATTCCCTAGTTTGTCTTCTTGCAGTTTCAGGTCCTCTGTTGAGGTCTTTGATCCACTAGAGGGTGGTTTTGTTGTTTGGGGTGAGAGATAATGATCTAGTTTCATTCTTCTATATGTGGACGTCCAATTCTCCAGACCAGGTGTTAAAGAGGCTGTCTTTTCTCCAATGCGTGCTCTTTTCATCTTTGGCAAAATCATGTGGATATAGTCATGTGACCCCATATCAGGGCCCTTCTCTATTCCATTGACCTGTATGTCTGTTCTGTGCCAGTACCATGTTCTCATTCCTTGGCTCTGCAGTATTACTTGAAATCAGGTGTGGTGATAGCCCCGCAATGGTGATGGTCCCCACACCATTCTTCTTGCTCAGGGCTGCTTTTGTTCTCTGAGGTCTTCCATGCTTCCACATGGATTTTAAGATTATTTCTTATATTCCTAAGAAGAATGCCTCTAGAATTTTTATTTGAGATTGTGCTATATTCATAGGCTTCTTTTATTAGAGTAATCATGATCATTTCCCCGGCTCCCAGGATACATAGAGATGGGTTCATTTTATAGACACTAGCTAGCACAAGTTCTCATTAATGGAATGTTGTCCCTGGGTGTTGCATAAATAAAGCTGTTGGATAGGGTCACTTCACTTGTCTAATTGCTCAATGGGTCTGTCAGGGCCTCCTGGTCACTCAAGCTCTCCTGGAAGTGAAGGCTGAATGGAACACTCCTCCTCTTAACTCACCATAAATATCGAGAGGATGACAGGGACCAGAATCCCCACAGCCCTGAGAAGAACCTCCCCAGGGAGAGTTCCAGATTCACCCTACACTGATAGAGCCCATCATGAGCAGGGACAGCCGCCAGGTCCATGCCCATCTATGGCCTTTGCTCCAGTTAAGAGGTGAACCATGTACTCCTAAAGATCACATGCCACAGAATTAACCTTTAGTGCCTGGAAAGGTGGCCTTAATCGGAGACAGGCTATTTATTACAGGCTGATATAAAAAGCTGCAGGGAGATCACCTAGGAAGAAGACAAGGCCCTAATTCCATGATTGCTGTCCTTGTAACAAGACAAGTGAAGAAAGAGAACATACAGGGGAAAGATGAAAGAAAGAGAGAGAGAGAGAGAGAGAGAGAGAGAGAGAGAGAGAGATGCCATCTGTACACTAAGATCATCAGCCATCACTACATCCTGAGATGTAGGCCTAAAGGACTCATTGGGCTAATCCTTTGAAACTGGATCCATCCCTCTCACAACCACAACTGAGACATTATTTACAGTGCTGATGCTGACCTGTCTGTAGAACCAGGCAGCTCTCATGATGAGTTTCCCAACCATCGTTGACTTTTCCAGGCTGGGTCAGGTCAATCATGCCTGACTCCATCTCTCCCAACACCTACTACTAAGCAGGTAGCACACAGGAGGAGGAGTTGTGGAAAGGGAAGTGGGTGGGGACACAGATGGAGACATGGGTTGGAGACACTTATAGGAAAGGAAGACTCTCCAGAGTTTCTACAGAGTGAGGTCGTGAGCTGGAGCCCAGGTGCTAGGCATCTTAAGGAATCAAGGGCATCAATGGAAGTCTTGGGACTTGTCAGTGAAACAGGCAGTGTCTCTAAGAAGTGCAAGTTCAGCAAAGTAGACCTGAAACATCAAGGCTCGTTCTTTCTTACTCTGGCCTCTGAGTGATGCAGAAGTTTGCTGTTATTCCTGGTAGTTCAGAAAGTGGAGATTAGACATTATACTCTGCTTTGCAGGTGACAACAGGCCAGCAGACCTTTGTCCCAATAGATCTCTCAGTGGTCGGACACCCTCCAGACTCTCTTACCCTGACACGGTCCTGGCATTAGCCATCAGTGCTGAGACAGTCCAGCTGCCACTTCTCTTGGTTCAGCCCAGTCTTGTGACAGATATGGGGTGACTCAGCCAGCTTTCCGGAATGGTACAGCCTTTCCAAGGGGTGTTGCCACTTTGCACTTGGAAGACACATCCAAGTTCTCAAAAACATCCTGTTTCTGAACTTGGCTCATGAGAGGGAAAGCAGAGAGGCCTGAAACCAGATCTCTGAGCAGCATGGGGTGCTGGGAGGAATCAGGGTCAGCCAGAGGGCAGGGAAGGAAAGTGGCCATGGAGCTGTGTTTAACTAAGGGGTAGTATCCAGGATTAGTGGTGGATGTGAGAAGAGGGGCTCACATGCCACCCGAAAGAAGCATTTAGAAAGCAGGGGCTGGGCCTCAGAAGTCATCCCAGTCACAGGAGCTCCCGACACTGCCGCACTGCTCTGTGCTGGTGACAGAAGCAGACACCACATCCAGTGGGCTTTCCTAGAGGGCCTGGAAGGACAGTTGCTGGGTCCCAAATACTGCTTACTGTTTATATGGTGGGAAGGAGGTCAGGTTTCACAATCCTGCCTGAAAACACAAGCTCTCAAGTAAACGTGTGCTTGCAACACAGTGCCCGAAGAGGGAAATGGCTGTGGGGTTTCAGTCTCTCCCTTTCCCCTGCATGTCAATGTGCCAATTTCGGCAGCTGGAAGAATCTGCTGATGGCATTTGTGACAAGAGGGCATAACAGAGCATCGACAGTGAAGCCTACCACAGGGTCAGAATTAATTTTTTTCTTCATTAATAATATCCTAATTTGCATGATTAATATGTCACTATCCATGAACACAGGCGACTAACAGTACAACTGCTGAACAAAAATGCCACCTGCTGAGCAAAGAGAATAAGACAAACAGTGAACACACATGCAGGAGACATCAGTCCCCAACTACCACCAGCATCAGAACAGCTTTTTGGGGAATGCAAAGAAGAACATTCTCCATGGCTCTATGTGGGGAGGAGCTCTGGGTTTACCTGCCACTCCTAGGCTGCCATTGGACAAACCTGAAAATTCCAGACAAGGCTGATGACAGCCTGCTGGCTGAGCTCCTTGCCTGGTTTCTCCAGCTGGCCCCAGGCCAAGAGGCGGGATGTTCCAGGCCACAGTGGTGCCACTCCATCAGCCCAGATCCACCTCTTTCTGTGACTGCAAACCTCAGCTATTTTTGACCAGCCAGCCTGAGTCAGGAAGTAGAACAGGATGATGAGCCCAGAGAAAAAACACCTGTGGGATGACTTTAGCTGTGTGCCACAGACTGCTGCTGATGTTGGAAACTTTGGGAATGCTAGACACGGAGGTCCCGTGGAATCCACGCTCCACTCCTTGACTTGAACATCTGAACATTATTAGCTGCCTGCTCTGCTCATGGCCACCTTGTTCCAAACCATCACTCTGAATGACTTACACAAGCTAAGACAGGTCCAATGTCACTAGGAGATATGATCTTACAGGGCCACCATCATATGTGCTTCTCCTTGTCAACCATCCTGTTGCTATATGGTACATGGATGTCTCATATTACACAGCAGAAACTGTGCTCAGAGAGAATGACTTTGGTAACCTGCACACACACATATACACACATATACATACTCAGGTACACACACATATGTGCACAGACAGGGATTTCAGTATGTTCATTTTCTAACTATAATAATTACTTCATTGTGTACATGTTATCAATATATCATGTGATCTTTAATGTTGTTTACTAAAAATTATTTAATAAAACACAAATACATTAACATTCATGTGAGTTGGAATTATCTTGGCAATACATTTAAAAATTCAAAAGAAATAATAAAGTTAATCTTTATTTTATTTATTTTATTTTATTTTTGCAACACAGTTTCTCCGTCTAACAGCCCTGGCTGTTCTGTCATGGTCTCTGCTCTATAGACCAGGCTGGCCTGGAACTCACAGAGTGCTGGGATTTACAGTGTGAGCCACCACACCAGGCAGCTGGTCTTCCCACTGTGCATTGTTTGACTCAGGATATCCCAAACATTACCTCAGTAGATAATTTCAGGTATCCAGTTACTTATGAATATTGCTCGTTAGTTTTCATCCTAAACCTTGGGATTTGGCGTATACTTTATATACTCCGAAACAGACTGAAATATAGACTGGAGGTATTTCAAGTGCCCAGAGGTCACATATGGCTTCCTACATCACACCTGACACACAGCGCTAGTCCTTGCCATGAAATATTCTGGGTGGAATGTTTGTGTCAACCTACCAAACTTTCAAGATTTTGAAATCGGGAGGTGAGACCTCTGGGAGAGAACTAGGGCCAAATCAGCCATAGGATGGGGCCTTCATGTTGCAATTAGTGCCCTTATTAGGGACAGACACCCTCACTCCTCACTCCTCCCTCTCTACCAAGTAGAGGCTCAGGAGAGGACCATCTACAAATCAGAAAGAAAGTCCTCACCAGGGCTATCCATAGTGCCAGGAACTCTTGGTTTGGACATGAAGCCACTATAATCATAGGAGGGTCATTTCTGTTATTTGAGCCCTTGTCTGTGGTATTAGTTTCGAAAGCCTGAGTTTAGGCACAGACTCTGCATGGCACAAACCCAGGAGTATGAGGATCTGAGATAAAGAGTAACAGCAGCAAAGGCTGGGAGGCCAAGGACCTCAAAAGCCAAGCTCATTCTGCCTCCCTGCTCATGACAGGGAGAGTGAGTCACTGTGCTTGGTGCTGTGTGCAGAGACTGAAATGTCTGTCTCCAAGTTCACCAGCTCTGCTGTCAGTAGGTCGTTTAACTTGGTATGAAACCTGAACAAAGCTAAGATCATTGTTGTAGGATTTGGACAGAAGGTAGACCCACTGCAACTACCACTAGGCACTCAAGGAGGAGAGGAGCTGGCATTTCAAAGGCTTCTCCCAGCACAAGCATGTGCTTTCTCTAGGGCTGGACTGTTGTTCAGAGTTAGATATTTGCCTAATGTTCAAAAGGCCCTGGATTTGAGCCCTAGTGTTACACACAGAACTGTGCCATGGTCAAAGGTCATTCTGGCCTCTGACCACACATCTGTCCTGACTCTACTGTGGTTTCAATTGTCCCTGAGTCCCACACCAATGGCCCTGTGCCTTTTCAGATAGTATCTTTCTCATTGTTAGATGTAAACAAATCACAGTAGACAACAGGAAATGCTGAGGCCTGGGACTGCTAGACAATGAATTGCTCTGGCATAAATGACAGAAAAATTCCCAACTGCCTCAAGACCAAAACTCTGCATGTTGGAAGGGAATCTCCAAACTGTTGTGCTTAGCCTGTATCCCCATCAGCCTCCATAGGGCAAACGAAGCTGAGTCACAGGACCTCCACCCCCACCTCCACACACCCAGGGGTCCAGAAAAAAACAAAAGCACATGAGGACTGCCACTCATCTAAAAAGCCTGAGAAGGTCAAGGAAATGTCCTTAACTAAGTAAGCACTTCAGGTCCTGGGACCAACCGAACACAGTCAAAGGCGTCTGATGTTGCTATCTGTGTTTCCCTTTGAGACAGAGTCTGTGGTAGGCAACAAGCACAAAAAGCAAGGGATGAAGCTTCAGGCTTCAGAGCACCTGGATAAAAGGTGAGAGTCTCTGGGATGTTGAGGGAAGTGTGCGTACCCACAAAGGAACTCAGTGAGAGGGAGACTTCAAGAGACACACTCCGCCTACTGCAAGGTCTCTAAGGGACTTGATCGACTTCAAGGCAAAGTTCAGCATTTCGCGATGGATATCCACTCAGGAGCTTCTGCCAAGAGGCCAAACCACAAAACAGTCTAGTCACGATGCTGGCAAGAGGCTTGCCTGAGAGAGCAAGGAGGGTGGCCTGATGGTGAGCTTGCTGGGTGCTGCTCACCACTCTGACACAAAAAGTCCTGAGCCACGGTTGTCTAGCTCTAATGGACTCAACAAACAGAGCCCAAGAGGGCTGTCCACAGCTAAGCCAGGTCAGTATCCAGAGCCAATCCTCTGTGGCCCTCATGGGCTCTTCCAGAAACATTGCTCATCATTTGTCATCTCAGCCACTTCCTGGAGCCTACCCACTAGCCTATGCCTCCATCTACCATTCACAAATGCACTCTTAGCTCCATCTCCACGCACAGGGCCCCATGCCTAGCCTGCCTGTATCTTAGAACTTTCCCTAGCCTTCCCAGGATCACTGATGGGAGCTGGGGACAGCCTGGCCTCTGCAGCAGCACTCTTCTCTGATCCCTATGCTGGAGATGGCAGGCTTTTTACAGACAGAAGTGGCCCTAGAATAAAAGCATCTCTCCCAGGTCACTTCTAGTTGTGGGTGTGGGTTAGACTGGCCACACCTGGCTGTCAGGATAAAATCTGAATAACTGGAACTTCTTAATAATGGAACCATTTTGACTTCATTTCATACAAGGTTTATATTTTCTGATTATAAACTAATGCCACCATATCACGAGGAATGGACCTACGGCTTTATATATAGCTAATTTTTATGTGTTGTTTTGGGTTTTCGTGTAGCCCAGGTTGGCCTTTATCTCACTATAGAGATGAAACCAGCTTTTAACTCCTGATCCTCCTGCCTCTATCTCCAGAAAGGTGGGATTGTAAGCACAAATTAGCTGGGTATGTGGTTTTCATCCATGTTCAAGAAGTGAAGCCTAAACTTGCATATATTTCCTTTTAACCATTCTTTCCATCTGTGTACACTAGTGAATACGTACACGGATATTGTCATAAACATAACACCTAGTATCTGATGGGGCTACTTGATTCCTATAAAGAAGATACCTAACAGTCCAATTGCTCAAGCCACCATTGGGTTTTCCTTTGCTCACATCAGTACTATTTCTGCACTGGGGACAAAGGAGAGCAGAGGGATAAGATATACCTCTGTTGTACGAGGAGCCATAGGACCATCAGCAGTTTTGACACAGGGATAAACACAGACTTGGCTTTCACAAGGACTGTGTTTCCTTTCTCTGTGACACAGTGGCATCTGTTCTTATGCCATAGATCTTTCTAAAGTAAGGCCAGTCAAGACCAGGCAGAGGCAATGTGACCTGCAACCTCCTCTGGCACCCCTGACTTGGTTTGAGTTGGCTGGGCAGAGCTCTCATCTCTAGGGTAAGGAACAGGCTCACAACTCCTTACTGTAGTCTCTCCCAAACACTCTCAGGGCCCAGGGAACCATCTCTGTTCTAAAGGAAGTGTCACTCACACATTTGGGTAAGCAGAATTGCACAGTGGTGCACATCCCTGCCCTTCTCCAGGACCCCAGCATCCTCCCAACCATCCAGCCTGCTTGAGCCTTTTTACTTAGAATATGTAGCCAGCCATGACCCTGAGAGAGACTTGTGGCCAGTTTATGAGCCTTGTGTCCTCATGCAGGAGGCTGGCAGCCATATCTTATCCTAGGAGTTTATAGACACTGACTGGCAACAACGGGAAGGTCTACGTACTAAATGAAACCCCAAGCTGTCCACTGAGACCCTTCCCTAGCTCAGAAGAATGGAGTTGACCTTCCAATATAGTTAGCACTCAATCTTTTTCCTCCCCTCTAGCCATTAGAGCCACAATGGAGCTGAGACTCAGTGTGGCTTACGTAGACAATCTGTAGAGAACATGGCCCAGCCCATCCTGGGAAGATCAGTACTCAGCTTGAATAGCCACTGGAGCTTAGCTTCATTTATCCTGAACGACATGCCTTGCTTTGCTCTGCACCATGGACAGCTGAGCCCTGTCCACTCCCTGCTCCACCTAAATTCCCAAGAGCATATCTGCCAAGAAGAGTCCTTGCTATCTGTCTCCTCCACTGCAGCCCAAGTCACAAGAGCTATCATCCTTGCCTGTGGCCCATCATAAGGGGAGCGTGACTGTGACCTTCAGGAATCTTTTCTGGGCCCTTGTTTCTCCAGGCTTTATAGCTGGAACCAGAGTGGAACTGTCCCTTCTGGCATCAGAGGGACCTTGGCCCATTCCTGTTTGTAATCATGTCCACACGGACAGCCTGGGCTTCCCCAGACTGGAGCCTCCACAAACAGCAAATCCCTACCTGACAGAGGCTGTGCGTTAGTGAGCTATGAGTCACCAGGGAAGCACCGCTTGTGTAAACAACAGTCACTTAAGTAGTGATTTCCTACCCACAGAGAACTAACTAGTGGATTTATGCATTTTTGTTTGTTTGAAACAGTGCCACTCTGGAGCCCTGACTGATCTGGAGCTCACAGCAATCCTCCTGTCTCACTCTTCCAAGTGCTGGGATTATGAACATGCATTACCACACCCAGCTCAGTATGCTTTTGTCGTTGTTTTCAAAATAGGATCCCTGGTAGTCCAGATTGGTCTCAAACTCATTACGTAGTTGAGGATTCCCTTGAACTTTTGACCTCTGCTTCTGTCCCCTAACCCCTCACATTCTTTTCACATTGTTATATGTAATGTGTGTGTGTAACATGCAAATGCATGTGCCCGTGTATATACAGCACAGGCTGACACTGCATGTCTTCTCCCACTGCGCTCCATTCTTACCTCCAGAGACAGGGTCTCTCACTAAGCTTGGCTAGCCTCACTTGCCAGCCAACACCAGAGATCATCTTTCTCTGCCTTCCTTCCCAACACTATGCTTTCAGATGTGTTCACTGTGCCCAGCTTTGACGTGAGTATGGGAGACCCGAACTCAGGCCCTCATGCTTGTTCAACAGACACTTTGCTGACTAAGCCATGTCTCCAGCCCCTTGAGTGTTTTGTGAAGTCTTTTTTCTTGTTGTTTTGGTTTGGTTTTGGTTTAAGAAGTTAGTCTGTTCGGAAACAACTCTCATTTTCCTTTTTTTGCATCTTCCCTTAAAATGTGCATGGATCTGATACATGTGATTGAGAAACATTTTATTAGGCTGCATTTTCATTTTATTTTAAATTTTTGTTTATATTTTCAAAAGAAAATATCCATTTTTAAGTTAAAAAATATACCAAATTCAGACCTGCAGCAGCTTTCCTTTTTCAAAAATTTGAAATTCCTTTCATTTATCTTTAAAACCACTTCAAAGTTAAAAGCTACTTTGTTAGACATTTAAAATGCACTTAACAGCAGCTTCATGGTTGTTGGGTTTTTTAAAAATATTATTTAAAAAGCATCAAAGCTGTGGTCTAGGAAACTCAGTCATGGTAACTCCTCAGGCTCCGAGGTCACCAGCGCCCGGTTGGCACCCATGGAAACCTCACCATCTTCCTTCAGCAGAGAACAGAAACTACAAGAGGGGTGCCTGTGTGTCCAATGCTGGTCACAATATCAGGAAAACCAAGCTGGACTCTGGCACTTGACAGCTTTCAGCAGGAAGGGATGGACATTCTCCTGGGACCCAGGTCTTCCTGGTAGGAAGGTGCTGATGCCCTGAGATTGAAGGCTTTGGGGGCATAATTGGTAAGTGATTGTGTAACCAAACCTGTGTATTGTTGTGTGGTGTGGGTAGCAGGCCTGAGGATAGTCCCTGGTCCTGTCCAAGCCCCCCTCCCCTCTCTACCCCCTGGTCTATTCTCTATGCATGGGAAGCCTGTGACTCAAGCCTCCACTGCCTCATTGTGAGGAAAGGGGCCCTTGACCATCAGCCAGAGCTGTCTCTGGCACAGACAGCCAACAATTGTAAGACACTGTTCTCTGTACCCAAATGACTTCCTGTGGCTTCCCCACTGCAATAGAGCTAGGGAATGGAGAAGATATCACATGGCCCTATGACCCTTTGACCATTCCTAGGACCAAACCAAACCCAGAGGGGTGTAAAGAGAGAGCTCAGGGTCCCCTGCATTGTTCTCCAGAACCCATAAAAGAAGGAGAGAAACAAATCCCTAAAATTGTCCTCTGACCTCTATAGGCACACTCTGGCAGGCATGCAGACATCAGCCATATATCACACATACATGCGTACACCCACACATATACACACAAAATAAAAAGGAGCCCGTACCACCAAAAATCAGGCAATACTTCCAAAACACAAGAGCAGAGGTAATGGAAGTGCCACAAGACACTGTCTCAACTGCAGGCCACATGGCAAGCAGACATGCTTGAGTCTGTTACAGGGTGTGGCCAGGAATTATATGGCCCCAAACTCATCTTTAGCAAACCCTCAAAATCAGCCAAACAAAATATGATGGAGTAAGTAAAAAGGAAGAGAAAACCCCCCTCTTCCTTACAAGAGATTCCCAGTCAGTGCTGCCCACTCCTCCAGGAGGTGGAGTTCAAGCCCCTTGACTTACAAGCTTACAGACCAGGGTATAGCAGGTCAGGGGCCCCACCTTTTCTCCCAAGGCAGCTCATTACAGTTTCCCTTTGGCATCTCTAGTGGACAGCTTCCCCTCACAGGCAATGGGCCATCTACATGACATAAAAGCAAGGGCACTGGATGTGCCACAGTTGTCATGGTGACAGTCAGGATGATGAGTGATTTGCCTGGCTGTGTTAGGGAAAGGATAATTTATAACCTAGACAGGACATAGATTTTACCTCACTACTCATAAACTAAAACCTTAAATTACAGTTTTCTCAACATTTTTACTTAAAACCTCCTGACCTCAATTGGACTTGAAAAACTGAAGCTGAGGCTCCTGGGCTGTGGCTCTAGACAATGTAGTCTCTGGAGACTACACTGAGTCTCTAGAGAACAAGAGAGACCCTTCCACAGGAGTGGTGTGGGAGTGAGGCCCTTCCATGGGCTTCCTGACCACTCAGATCTGAGCTCAGATACCTTGTGGAGTGTCAAGTCTGAGGAGGCCCTAAGTGCTGAACATCTCAGAGTGAAGGTGGAAAGTCGCCTCCACCCTTACAGGGGACAGTGACTAGTGGAGACAGAAGCCACTGCATCGTACCCATTTCCCCCTCAGTTTTTCATGGTGTTAGTATACAATTATCCTATGGACCCCATAAGCCTTTCCTACAGGGGTGTCTTATTTTCTAGAGACCCAAGAAACTGAGAGGACCTGGCTGGGTTGTGTGGGATGAAGCATCTTTCTATAATAAGCTTGGCTTCCTGAGAGTGGACAGAGGAACTGGGAGAGGGAAAAGAACCTGACAGAAGGCTCCAGTCCTGCATTCATTAAGGGACTTCCCATTGGCACCTAAGAAACCGAGGGAGGAGTGTAGCTGGAAATGTGAGAGCACAGGATCATAACAGGTACCCAGGCAGTAACATTTTGTAAAAGGAGGCTTCCTGGATTTACTTTAGAAAATCTAAATGCCAGAGGGATATGGTAGCACACTTCCTAATCCCAGCACTTGAGAGGCAAAGGCAGGTGGATCTCCATGAGTTCAAGGTCAGCCTGGTCTACATAGCAGATTCTAGGCTAGCTAGGACTACATATGAAACAAAAGTTTTATTTTATTTATGAAACAAAAGTTTCATAAATCTAGGGGCTGGACAGATGGCTCGGTGGCTAAGAGCACTTGTTGCTCTTGCAGAGCATCAACATTTGGTTCACGGTACCCACGTCAGGTGACTTATCACCGCCTGTAATTCCACTTCCAGGGGATCCAACACCCTTTCCTGGTCTCCACAGACTCTTGCATACATGTGGTACATATAAATTTATGCAGGCACATATTCTTACAAATAACTCATAAATAGATGCATGAGTTTAAAACATCCAAATCCTTGGATGTTTTTCCTCCTTATTGTTTGTATGTTTTTTGAGACAGGGTCTCATGTAGCTCAGGGTAGTCTCAAACTGAGCTACATAGCTGAGGTTTACCTTCAGTTTCTTATCCTCGTGCCCTAACATCCCCAGGACCAAAGTGATAGGCATGGGCCTGGCTGATTATTTCTTAAAACCAATTAGTCTATTCAGCCCTGAGGAGTGGTGCATGTTGACTGTCAATAAAAAAGAGACAGCAGAGACTTTGAGAAAGCCATCTTCTTCCCCTCCTGAACAGAAAAGTTCAGGTGTAACAGACCCTAGAGCAGAGAATCTGGTTCTGTGCAAACATGCCCTGCAACAGTGGAAGGTTTCAAAAACAAATCCATGCTCCATTTTCTCAACTGAGGTCAAGTGGAGCATGAGCATCATTGAGCCCCTGTGCTGTGACCTTGGCAGACACTGCCATCAAACATCACTCCAGAGCACACACACTGCCCCTGCCAACCAGAAACCATCCCACATCACACGTCTCTGCCAAGAAGGCTAGTAGAGAGGTGTCAATGAACACATCACCCCTGTGGCCCCAGGCCTGAAGGTTTGTGGGGAAGTACAAGAGGGCACTGACCCTGTTCTGATGGTCCAGTTGGCCCCACCTAGCCATGACTCAGAGCCATGCCAATCCAAGCTTTCCTGACCAAGTCGGACGTGACCTGCTGTGTCCGTTGTTTTCCTTCTTCACTATGACCAGACGCCTTACAAAAAGCTTGCTGAAGGGAGGGAGGATTTATATTGGCTTGGAGTTCTGAGAAATGCAGCCCATCATTTGGAGGAAGGGCTGATGCACAAGGAAGCAGAGATGGTGCAGGTGTTCAGTTCCTTTCTCCTTCCCCTTTTTATTCCGTCTGGGACTCCTTCCCCTGGATGGAGTCACTCACACTCAGGGTAGGTCTTACCTCTTCAGAAAACTCTCTAGAAACAGCCTCCCAGGGACACTCAGAGGTGTGTCCTAAATGCTTGTGAACCAGAGCGAGGTACAGAAGCAGTGAAAGGGGACATGTTAAGGGAGGAAGACCCAAGGCATGGAGGAAGTCACCAGAGGAACAGCTGCCACTTTGCAGAGGACAATCAGCCAGCTGAGATCAGTCTTGAACAATAACACAATTCTCAGGAGCCTCATTTCTAGAACTATGACTTTAAATGACAGAGCTAGGGAGATAGCTTAGTGTGCAAGTATGAGGGTCTGAGAATCCTCAGAACCCACATAAAACCTGGACTTAGTGTAGGATCAGCTATAATCTCAGTGGTCTACACCGCCGATGGTGAAGTAGACGGTGAAGAAGACGATATGAGGCAGAAACAGGAGAGCCCCGGAAATTCGCGGGCCGGTGAGCCTGGCATGCACGGCATTAAGGAGACACACAGACCCCGTTTCAAAGACAGAAGATGCAAAGCAACACCCAAGACTGTCCTCTGACCTCCATGAACATGGCATCTATGACCCCACATTTGTACACATGAGTGCAGTAGAGCAGGCTGTACGCATCTATCAGATCATATAAAATCTGTGCTATTCCTTCCCACGAGGGCCTCGGGATCAGGGCCGTGCTCACTCCTGGATGGAAAGGTCACTTAACCTGAACACAATCATCTTGAGGAGAAGCCAAAGCCTGCAGACTTATTGCTTAATCATATTCCATACAAGCATGTGGCATGTGACTCCTGAACCCCAAACTCATGGCTTTCTCAAGTTCCTAATTCCTGAGGCCAGCCTCAGTAGGGACATTTAACCCTCTCTCCAAATGGTTTTTAAAGGAAAGACAAGCAAAACAATGTAGCCAAGAGACGGAGTAAAGTATATTTTCAGGTGGATATTTTTATTAAAATGTTGTTCATGCCTGCAAAAGAGAAGACAAAAGAAATCACTCAGGGTCCCTGTGTCTTAGGGATGAGGGACTCTTTAAAGCTTTGTTATGGATAGGCCAGGGGCCAGCTCTTCTACGCCTGCAGGGTGGCTGCCTGCAGGACAAGGCTGAAGCCTGCCTGAAGGCTGCGCAGTGCGTGCTGCACGGAGTCACAGAGTTTCCACTTGCAGACTTGGCACCTTGTCTTGAAATAGCAATCAGAGAGAAGAGATGCGTGCACTGGAAAGGTGGCCTCATGGCTAAGAGCAGGATGCACTGCCCGAGGCTGCCGAGGTCCCTACTCACTGTTTCCATGTGCTCACTCCCCCATGTCTCAGGTCCCCCTTTGAACAGAGGGTGGCCACTCGCTGATAACCCAGCGCATCTATTACATGACTCATAACCATCTGTAACTCTAATTCCAAGGGAGCCAAGCATCCTCTTCTGCCTCCGTAAGTACTGGACATGTTGTATGTGTTAGCGGTGTGCACACATACGCCAACATACACATACATACACAGTCTTAGTTAGGATCGTGTTGTTGTTATGAAAACCATTACCTTTTGGTATCTTGGGGAGGAATGGGTTTATTTCATCTTATAACGTATAGTCCTTCATCTAGGAAAGTGGGGGCAGGAACTCAAAGCATAATTGGCAGGAGCTGATACTGACTGAGGTCATGAAAAAGTGCCAGTTACTAGCTCGCTCCCCATGGCTTTCTCAGCCTGCTTTCTTAAAGCACCAAAACCACCAGCCCAGGGGTGGCACCACCCACAGTGAGCTGGCCCACCCACATCAACCAGCAAGAAAATGCCCTACAGGCTTGCCCACAGCTGATCCTATAGAAGCATTTTCTCAATTGAGGTTCCCTCTTCTCAAATGACTCTCATTTGTGTCAAGTTGACACGAAACTAGCCAGACAGTATTAAATAAATAGATAAGTACTTCTAAAGTGTAACTTCAAAAGTATAGAAAGTCCTTCCAAGAGCCAAGCAGATGGCTCAGCTGGATGCCTACTGTACAGGTGAGGACCTGAGTTCAGATTCCTTACCGTACATGTCAAAAACCAGAAGCAGCCCTGCCTCTCTAATCTCAGTGCTAAAGAGGCAGAAGGAGGCCGATGCCTGGAGTTTGTCAGTCAGCCTGCATGCACACATGCGCACAGACATACACACTCTCTCTGTCTCTGTCTGTCTGTCTGTCTGTCTGTCTGTCTGTCTGTCTGTGTCTCTGTCTGTGTCTCTGTGTCTCTGTCTGTGTCTCTGTGTCTCTGTCTGTGTCTCTGTCTGTGTCTCCCTTTCTCTTTCTCTCTATCTATCTATCTATCTATCTATCTATCTATCTATCTATCTATCTCTTTCTCTCCCTCTCTCTCTCCTCTTTCACACACACACACACACACACACACACACACACACACACACACACATTTCTGGCCTCCTCACTTATATCATCTCCGTAGACTCTTAGCTTATCATTTTAGTTAGATGGAAGCTAATCTATATAGTATTCAGAAATAATTTGTCTTTTTTTTTCCAGGAGCTTATGCAAAAACCTTAAAATTTTCTAAAGCCAAAAAGAGTAAGGAGCAGCTTGCTCGGGCTCAGAGCCATTCTGAACACCATTGGATAGGTGGATGGGTACTTTATGTTCATTCTGTAAATCCCTCCTGATGTTTGCTGAAACTAGAATTTAAGGACGTTGATAGTTTCTTTAGGTTCAAGGTGGATGGTCTAGTCAGAACTCAGACTTACAGACTAGGCTTCCACCCATGCCCACCATTCTGACACCATTTTGACACCATTTTAGGGCAGCTGAGCCCAGCACAGGAAAGGGCTTTGCTTCTGGTTTCTGGGTATGTCAACAGAGAGTGCCTGTAGCTGGTGGGGAGTGGGCTAGTTAAGTTTCCAGACTTACACAGCCCTGTAGTGGTAATCTGAGTAATGTTATACTTGGATATGTCCACCCATGCACACAAACTTTGCTTCTCAATAGCTAAAGTCTTTGCAGGGTCCCTGCATTGTATGTTATTTCTCTGATAAATGAATTTTATCAGAGAAATTAATAGCACCTCCTCAGCCTCCTGGATTCCTCCTGTCCTGGCTTTCCCCTGCAGCCCATCTGTCCAGGTTCAGAGACAGCTTCGTGTTAGAGAGCCCTCATAGTATGTTCAAGGCTCTGGTTTGATCCCCAGCACCACACGCACACACACACACACACACACACACACACACTAGCCCAATGTGTTTCCTGTAACTGGACTACCGATGGCTCCTGTACCTTTACCCCTTTCCTCCGGGAGGTTCAGCTGCCCCACTGTGGCACTAACAGCAGCTGCCATTTGTTGCTTATGTTTTCCCCCTACCTGCCCACTCTGGGGTTGATCTTTAGGATCATTAGGATCACACTGCACTTAACCTTTAGCTGTCTGTTTCCAATAGGCCTTTGAGCTGTTTCCTAACACACTTTCCACTGTCAATAACACACCACCACAAGCTGGGAGCCTCTGTTTCCAATACACTGTTTCCAAACAGCTGAGCTGTTTCCTAACACACTTTCCACTGTCAATAACACACCACCACAAGCTGGGAGCCTCAGACAGAAGCGGGGTTCAATTTGGCTCAGGAGTCTAGGCCAAGGCCACAAGACCATCTGATGATAGCTGTCATGCTGGCAGAATCCAGAGGTTGGCAGAGCATCGTTGGGCAAGGAGCAGGGAGCCCCCTAGCCCACCCACTACCCTCTCACCCATTAGTTACACAGGCAAATGGATCCCAGTGTGCACACAGGAGCCCCATCACCTCTTAAAGGACCACCGGTTCCACCTTTTAATATCTCATATGTCCAACTGAATCTCAATGTATGTTTCAGCAGGGACAAACTAGATTCAAACCATAGACTTGTATCTTCTCACGATTTTTAAAAGGTTTTTCTTGGGTTATGGTAAAATGTGTGATTTAAGATTTGTCTGTGGTGGAAGCTTATCTGCTAAGTGTGTATTTGGGTGTCATCAAGGACAGCCACAGTGGTGCGTACTCAGCACTACCTAATCTCCTATCCCCCGAAACCCCAACAGCCATTCTCAGGTACTCTACTTTTTGTCAGAGTCGGCTTCACTGACTGCAGTACGTGTCCTCGGGCCACCAAGTGTTACCATCGTATCAGTTTGCATATGTTAAAACTTTGCAGCTACAAAAAAATCCACTTTGTCTCGAGGACTTTCTTCAGTGCCATATAGTTCAATACCACATGTTGCTATGGTTTTTCTATTGAAACAGCCACAGGGGTTCTAAAGAGACAGGCAGTAAGGTAAGCACACACAAAGTGCTTGCTTCTAACCATCTAAGACTCTCTTGTGATACTTTGTTCCTGACGTGGCTATGAAAATTCCCAAGTGGGAGAGAGTACTCCCGTAAAGCTCCTATAGAGCACACCCCTGAAGGGATGTGTTTCTGAAACTGGCTTTGAAATCCGTGTGCAGTTGAAGAGATTACCTGAAACAGTAGAGTGCTTATGGGGCCAGGGACAATCTCACACTCTTACATGTGATGTGTCTGTGCAGTCTGTGAGTTCATGTTCATATATGTACATGTGCATGCGTGTGGAAGCTAGAGGTCAACTTCAAGTACATTTCTCAGTCACTCTCCACATTATTTTGTTGAAGCAGGGTCTCACTAAACTCACTGATCCAGCTGAGCTTTCTGGTCAGCAAGCCCCAGGGATCCTCCTGACTTCACCTCCCCAGCACTGAACTTAACACACATGTCACCATACCTGAATTTTATATGGGTGCCTGAGATCCAAACTCAGGTCCTTATGTTTGCAAAACAAAACACTTTACTAACTGAGCCATCTCCCTAGCTTGCCATACTCTGTTCTTAAAACTAAAGTACTCAGGTTTTTAGATCGCCAGCAAGGGACTGAGAAGGTTGTTTGGATTTTAGAAGTTATGTCACAAATCCAAAGAGAAAGCCAAGTTGCAAAAAAAAAAAAAAAATCAGAGACACTGGAGTGCTGATCGAGCGCTGAATCAAGCCTGGGGAAAGTCATACGTGATGCAGTAAATGGACCAGGCATGTCCATGGCTCTTTTGGATGACCTCTCAGTTGAAACAAGAATTCAACTCACATCGCTTTTTAAGACAGCTGGCTTCTGGGCTTTTACTTCAAGGAAAAGAGGAACCTGGGTCTGAGGCTAGCCCAGCTGGTCTCCAAGGGTGGGGTAGTCCCCTCTACCTCTATCCTATTTCTGAAGAGATTGTTAAATCAGGGCCCTTAATCTACTTCCTTTTCCCTGGGAAATGAGCTCACCCCAACACAGGCTGATGGACAGGCCTGGCAGTGCACACACTTCTTATGCCCTGCTCCCTCTTCACCATTTACCGATCTTGCAGGACTTTCTTGGTTGGGAAAGTCTCTCTGAAGACAGTCTTTGCTCTCAGAATTGTTTCCTTCTTAAACACATAAACATCTTTCTACCGGTACCTAAAGCTCAGGTGTCATCTAACTTACAGGAACTTTGCAGGAGTGTTTTCTTTCTTCAGGAGGCCTTGGCCTCCCCTCGGGTGTGAGGAGCTCTGCTTTCTCTAACTGTGTCCCTTTGGGAGGGAAGGATGGGCTTCTCTGTCCTGCAAAACTGCCTGCTACCAAGCAAAGTCAACCATTGACAAGAGCTTGGTGTGATCTTGCTTATTTGCTTTGGTTGACTTGGGGTCTCCTGTAGCCCCAGCTGGCCAGGGTGCCACATAGCTGAGGACGACTGTCAACTACGAATGCCCCACTCCATCTTCCAGATTCAGTTGCATGTGCCCCAACATAATGCACTCACACATTATTTTTGTGTGGAGTGACGACTCTTTTTTTTTAAATAGCAGCTGGGTTTTCAATTTATTAAAATATTTAGGAGGAGCTAGAGAGACAGCTCATTGGGGAAGAGCACTGGCTGCTCTAGCAGAGGTCCTGGGTTTGGTTCCCACCCCTCACATTGTGGCTCACAATCATTTTCTATGGGATCCAATGCCTTGTTCTGGTGTGTCTAAAGACAGCTACAGTGTATTCATGAGATTTTTCTGCTTTGCTTTCATTTTATCTCTCTTGTGGTAGTGCAGGCAGAAGATAGGACTTTGCACATGCTCTGTAAGCCTCCACTGTGAAATCACACAGCACAGCCAGACAGAGTGTGTTTTCTTAGGTTTTTTTTTTTTTTATGTGTATGGGTATTTTGTCTGCTTACATGTCAATACACAACATTCATGCTTGGTGCCCTCAGAGGTGGGGTATAGGGTGTGAGGTGTGGGATCCCCTGGAACTGAACTAGAGATGGTTGTAAGCCGCCACGTGGGTGCTGAGAATCCAACTCAGGTCCTGTGAAAGAGCAGCGTCCGCTCTTAACTACTGAGGCATCTCCCCAGCCCCCAAAACTTAATGTATTTAATAAACATCTCTATTCAAGCAGAAGGCAAAGCCTTTGATTCTACAGCACCCCAGGATTAGATGAAGTCCCAGGGAGCTGTTGGAGCACGGGTTCTGAGAAGCTCTTGGTAGATCTGTTGCCTTGGCATCACTGAAACCTGCTGACCTACAAGTCCGGGATAGCAGCTGGGGCGGCCATCTGTGCTCTGAGCTCTCAAGCACTCCTGTTCCCACACACATTCTCCTGGTGTTTGATCATGAAGTCCTCAGCTATGGACTCCCAGGGTAGAGTGAGCTATCTGTTACATACTTGTCATCTCAGCACATAGCACTGGTAATAAACTGTGTCCCTACAAACTTACTTCTCCTTGATTTTGTAACTAGCAGTTTAACTGCCCAGCAGAGGAACCAGGATCTTCACCCAGGAGGCAACTACTGTTTTACCAGTGACAACAGATGCCAAGTAATGCTAAGAGAACGGGCATCAGCAAACCAAGGCACAGAAGAAAATGTTTGCCTGAGGCTTACCTAAGCCTGGTTTTGGATCTGCCTCCATCCCTCATCAGAGCCAACCGCAGAGGGCCGGGAAAATGTAAATTGCTGGGCTGTCTTAGCCTCAGGGTTCCAGTGTGGGACTTGGCATGGGGTCAATGGCCGGATTTTGAAAAGCCCACTTTTTTTTTGGGGGGGGGGGATGTCTTTACAAACCATCTACTTCCTGCGTAGATCCAGTTCAGGACAACTGCATGTGGCTGGTGAGCCAGTTCCCATGGAGATAGAAATGGTGAAAGAAATGGTGATGCTGCCAACCAGACAGGGCCTAGAACCACTGAAGAGACAGCGAGGGGGCTCCCAGCCTGGGCTCCCTGGGGTGAGAAGCACCGCCAATGTGAGCAACCCTGACGCCTGGGCTGGGGGCCTTGACTAAAAAAAGGAGAAAGTATGCTGAACTCCACTGTCCTCTTCCCAACTCTCCGAGCCTCACACTCAGGCTGCCGTGCCTCCCCTGCTGTAATGGACTACATCCTCAGGCAAATAGAAGGAAATCAATCCTTGCTCCCATTAGCTGATTTGTCACAGCCACAAGACAAGTGACGCTTGCAGAAGGCACAGACCTTTGTATGGCACCTTTGACATCAGAGGCTTCTCTCTCTTCCATTAAAAGGACAGGCGACTAGGCAGAAAAGCAAGACCTGTCTCCACTCGGAGGTCCCTCCAGTCTGTCCCAGTCAGCTTTGGTATGTTCTCCCTAGAACATTCTACTTGTCTACAAGGGTGAGCTGGGAGGACTCGGCCAATCAGGAAGCCGTCCACTCCTTACCACCCCCAAGCTGTTCTGACCCAGAAGTAAAGCACTGCCAACAGGTGAGTGGCAGTCAACTTGGGCTAAAGGGTTCATTGTTCCATAACTCATTTTTTCAGCACTGCTGAGTGTCGCCCAGGTGAGCAGCCACCTGGCCAGCCCCCAGGTGCCCTGAGCCTATCTACTCTTGATTACAAGTGGGTGGGTTCAGTACACCTTGTGATGTCACATGGCAGCCACACCCCCAGCCTCCTAATAGGCCTCCCCTTTGCCCTTTGGTCACAGAATACTGATGGCCTTGAGAAGGGCCAGAGAGCTTGACCTCTGTTCCAA
Source organism: Montemys delectorum (assembly GCA_019843815.1). Lineage (NCBI taxonomy): Eukaryota > Metazoa > Chordata > Mammalia > Rodentia > Muridae > Montemys > Montemys delectorum. The sequence continues at coordinate 47,816 of JADRCD010200615.1, read as the reverse complement.
CTCTTCATGCTTGAAACTTTTACACCCACTTCCTTATCTAAGCAGGAAATCAGTCCAAATTACAATTCCTAGGATTCTACTTATTGCAAAAATTAATTCCATGACCTAGATAAATTGTTATTCAGCAAAATTTAAGACATAGCAAAAACAAAGTAAAGGAGATGCTGGTGAGTATTCTGGCTTTGTTATTAACAGCACTGCCTTGCTTTAAAACTGCTACTGGACACTGAGAACACAGAAAGGCTGAGGTGCAGCGTGAGTGCATTAGCATGTCTGAGGCTAGAGATGGGCCAGGGCGCCCATGTCTTAAGCGAGCCAAGCCTGCTGAGACGCACCCCAGCCCTAACTCACGTCATTTTACATCAGCTCTGGCTAATGGGGCCATGGCTCCATGGTTAACAATACTTGCTGGACCTGCAGAGGTGCAGCTTCAGATCAGACACTATCTTCTGGCCTCCAAGGGCATCAGGCATGCATGTGGCAGACATACATATATGCTCACAAAACCCTCATATAGATGAGATAAAATAAATCAAAGAAACATTTAAATGAATACGTTACATAAAATAATACATTAGAGAACACAGGTGATGAGTGCGAATGAAAAGCACCACGGGAGCCATCTGTCCCTGTGCAGCTGACAGAGGCAAAGACAGGAGAGTCTCTAGTCACACCTTGCACACAGCCGGGGCTCTGCTCAGAGACAAGGACTGATACAGATCAAAGTGTATCCTTCAAGAAAGCCCCCCCCCCATCTGACTGTGCAATTAGTCTTTTATCTGAAGTCAGTGCTGGAATCTGACTAAAGAAAGAGAAAATAATAGATGCAGTCAGCCCTTACTGGTACAGGACACCTCACAGCCATGCCTCTGATTTCTGGATTGTATGACATGGCTCATGAACATCTAAAGAGCAAAGAAAGGCTGGAAAATCTGTGATACACACAACCTACAGCACCAGTAAATATTCTCGAAGGATATTGTATTTTTGTCCCAGGAGAACTGAACTGAAAGACAGAACACAAAGTAACAAAGACCCAGGGAGGTGACCCACATCTGTGATCCCAGCATTCCAGAGGTTGAGGCAGGAGAACTGATGTAAGTTTGAGACTAGCCTGAACTAAAGTGAGACGATATCTCAACAAAACAAAGAAGACGAATAATGACAATAGCCAAGGCCTGACATTATTTTGGACACGACTTTGCATGAATAAATCAGACATGTGGAAAAACACAGTAGACTAGCTGCAAAACTGCTGGACAGGAGTATTCCCTGAATTTAGAGTCAGAGGCAATGTTCAAGCTCTTGTCTTGACTTTTTCCCATTTTCTGACTACTCACAATAACACGTGTCCTTCTTCTTTCTCCTCTCCTTTTCTTCTCCATCTTCCTTCTTTGTGAGACAGTGTCTCATGTAGCCCATGGTCTCCAACTCCATATGAATAATTCTGATCTCCTAACTCTCCTGCCTCTACCTCCCCAGCCCTGACATCAAAGTTGTATGACACTACACCTGGCTTAAGCCAAACTGTTTTTCTACGTGTGTGTGTGTGTGTGTGTGTGTGTGTGTGTGTGTGTGTGTATTGTGTACAAGCCTGGCACCTGTAGAGACTAGAAGAGGGTGTCAGACTCCCTGGAATTGGAGTCAGGGGCAGTAATGTACTGCCTGATGAAAGTCACATGCTCTGTAGGAACACTGACATTCTCACTGTGGCTGGAACTCTTCAAATGGACAGTGTGTTTCTTCTCTATGGAACTTAGAAATATAGTTTCCAACCCAAAGCCAGGGTTGGTTTGCTTGATGCTCGCATGTCCTGGAGGTTACAACTGGTCCTCCCCGTGATCTCCATCTTCTTCAAATGGAAGACAGTCTGGACTAACTTATATCCCTCATAAGGGTGTGTTGAAGTCAGTCATATCCCATGTGTGAGGCTCTGAAGTGTCCACATAAGCTCACAGGTTGAAGGCTTCCTCCCTGATGTACTGTGTATGGAGGTGGAGCTTCAGGGAAGCAAGTAGATCTGTGTGGTAGGGTTATAATTTGATGGACACTTAGGTAGTAGCACTTATTTGAAGAGGATGGGACCTTAGGGACCACATCTTGATCCCAGCCCTTTCCCAACACCCCTTTCTGGATGTCATGAGGCCACAGCTTTACTCCTTACCATGACACAGGCACAACGTAACAGAACCAGCTGACCAGGGACGGATATTAACGAACAAAACATCCCTTTCCCACTTGCAACACGGCTGGGTTTGTAATCACCCAGGAAACACCTCTGGGTGTGGCTGTGAGGATGTTTCCACAGAGATTTAATTGGAGAGGGAAGATCTGTCCTAAATCCCTAGAGATGGGTCCTGGGCATCCAACCTGAATAAAAAGGGTGGAAGGAGAAAGCCAGGTGAGCACTGGTGTTCACTCTGGATGTGATATGTTCTGGGTCCTTGTGCCACTACTGCAATCCCTTCCCCACCGTGATGGTCTGGATCCCCTTAAACTCTGGGCCAAAATAAAGCCTTCCTCTTAAGATGGCCTCTTACCAGGCACTTGGTTAGAACAGTGGGAAATTAACATACTTTCCTCTGGCATTTTGTCAGTGGCTAAAATCTGACAAAAATCCTGATAACTGCAAAGTGACTTTGTGAGGAAGTGGAGTCTGAGATGAAGTGGGTAGGTACTTGATTCAACCTGACATCCCTCTGAGAGGAGAGAGCTGAACAGAAAGAACGCTATGTGTAAACAAAGGCCTGGCAACAGCAAAGCTGGAACTAGTTCAACCAAACGCCAGGAGCAGGGGCTGTGCCAGAACTCTCAGAGATGGTGAGGTTGGGAGGACCGTCCCCCTGAGCCTTGGGGACTTAGGGCCTTGAAGACCTGTTGTTCTTATTATGTCAAAGTCTTTTCCTTCAGACTCTCCTAATATGGTCAGGTGTCCCTGCTTCCCTAGGTCCAAACACCCAGAGAGCTACAGTTGTGTGTTACTGTACCAGCCCCTCCAGCAAGCCTGCACCCCTGCAGATTCCTCAGCCTTCAGAAGCCTGTTTCCTAAGTTTCAGAGCCATCCTAGAGAACCTAAACTTGAACAGACAGGATAGACAGGCTTACCCAGACATTAGATCTTTTTCTTGCTGAGAAAGGCACAAAAAGAGATGTTCATTCTGCCAGACCCTCCCAAGACACAAAATTCCCTGGATCATTTAAGGAAAGATAGTTTAGAGGAGAGATTGCCTGAAATACTCAGCCAGACCTGAGAAAATCAGCAGATGGTGAGACAGTTAGATAGGTGGCCTAGGAAAGCCATTCTCACGGCTAGGGGAAAGAAACATGGCTGGGCAATACTTTGACAGCACCTCAGAGCTGAGCTGGCAGGGAGCCCACACCTATCCTCACCCAACTCCTGCCAGCAACTCCCTCTGGCCAAATAACATTTGCCTCCTCTAGCAGGATTCAAGGACATGGTCAGCTGGAGGTCCTACATCAGGTAGACAAGTTAGTGAAATCAAGAGTATGTGGAGAGCATGGGTGAGGAGGGCTTCTGTGGTCACTTATTCCTAGAGAAGTCAACCAGGGCCAGCTACAGATGCAGGGGAGCAAGAACCAAAGAAAATGCTGGCCATGCACTCAACTGTGAGCAGACACTAGCCTTCAGTGTAGACAAGAAATACACAAGAGAGTGAACATAGGAGGATGGGCAGGTAAGATCAATCGATGCCAGAAAGGAAGCTTTAAAATACGGCTCTGATGAAGGCCACTCTCCATTCCTTACCCATGATGCTCTGCTAACCTTTCTATTCATGACCTGTTTTCACCTAAGAAAATTTCACACTACCTCAGTGCGATGGTTTGAATAAGAATGGTCCCCGTATGCTCATAAGTGGAATACCTGGTCCTCAGTTAGATGAACTGTTTAGGAAGGATTCGGAGGTGTGGCCTTGTTGGAGGATTATGTCACTGGGGATAAGCTTTGAGGTTTCAAAAGCTGAGGTCATGCCCAGTTTAGTCTGTCTGTCTGCCCCCCTCCCCCACCTTGTGCTTATAGATCAGATGTGAGCTCTCAGCTACTGTTCCAGCACCTAGCTGCCTGCTGCCATGCTCCCTGCTATGACAGTCATAGACTCACCTTGTGACACCAGAATTCCCCAAATAAACTTGGTCATAGTCTCTTCACAACAATAGAAACCTAACTAAGACACTAAAGCAATAGGTATAACAACCAAACATTTACAGAGACATTTCATTTTAAACAATTCTTTATATACCTCTAACTTATTGTCTCGTAAAGACAGATACAAATTTACACACCAGTGAGATGGATGTGCTTGTTTATGTTTTCATAAGGAATTGGCTTATGGCTAAATATTGGGAGCGCAGGACGGAGACCATCTTCGGTGTTTTCCAGAGATGAGTGATGCTTGTGCATGCTTGTGTATAGCAAGCATGCCTCTGCGCATGTGCATGTGTGCATTGATACACCTATCTGCAAATATACGTGGAGGCTGCAACAATGATGTCAGGTCTCTTCTTTATTCACCTTCCACCTTATATACTGAAGTGGGGGTCTCTCACTTGGCCCCGAGCTTGACAATCCAGTGAGTGCAGCTGGCTACCTTGCTTCAGGGATTGCTCATCTCTGTGTCCCCAGCACGGAGATATGGGCCCACCAATGAGGCTCATTTGGCATTTAGTGAGCACTGAGGTATAAACTCAGGTCTTTACTAATATACAGCAAACACTTTACCCACCAAGCCATCTCCCCATCCCAGATTAATATTTTGGTTTTCTAATAATCAGTGCTAAGGACTTCCCTTTACATAAATATAGAGTACAAATTCTGCCCTAATCCCAACCCACCACTCACTAATCAATTGTTTAAAAATCTCCAATCAACTCAAACAGGAGTTTTTAAAATCAAACAATTGAACCCAAAGATGCATCACATTGATATATCCTGAGGAATGATGGCAAGAAAAACAACAAGGTTTGTTTTCTGTAATTAAACTGTTTTATTTCTATAAGAACAAAGACTTTTGTATGTATAGAAAAAAACACCACAAGTCACAGCATACAACAATCTTGGAACTATGTTGAGTGCTTCGGGCATTGTTCTCTGTTCTCTGGTGGTGTCCTGTGACAGCATGACCAATGAGCCCACAGGCTCTTCATCCATTTCCCCACCACTACCCACTAGTGGCTCATAACTTCAGCCACGCCCACCTAACAGCAAACTCCACACATCCTCCTTCATCCATTCTATTCCCAGCCCTGCCTACTCTTGCCCAGACTAATCATGACTTAGATAGCACCACTGTCAACCCAGATTAGAGAAGGCAACCTCTACTCCTCCTGTCTCCCTGAAGAGGCTCAGACCTTCAGTTCCACAGTGATCCATCTTGTATCCTGCACAGTCTCCATCTGTCCTCTCCATGGCTAACATTCATCACTGGCCCCGGCCCTTAGGGTTCCATCTCCTGACACTCTGGTCCACCCTAAGCCTGACTGAAGAACAGAATGTGGTCTTTCCACTCTTCCTCTTCCTCGATACAAGAACTAACATACACAATGGCTGCCTGTGTTGTTGTAAGACTCCCCTGCCAATAGTTACTGGGAAAGCAACAGACTACAGGAAGCTACACATTGTACAGTACTTCAGAGTTCTTAGAGCCACTGTCTTCCATGCGGCCCTTAGTACACTCCACGCGGAAGCAGGGTTACTTCTGAAAATAGTGTGTCCTGGCCACATCCTGCCTCCTAGTCCAGTGGAAATAAGTACCTGTGTCTACCCCTAGGACATGCACTAGGACAGCCTAGCGACAACCAGACTCTCTAGGTCTGATGACTCAGCCCTGTGGGGTGTGGTAGCCTACCAGCCCATGACCTTCATCTTGGGAGACAGAAGTAGGATGCATGTGTCCACTCTCATATTCTATACAGCTCCAGAGCAAGACTCACCTCATGCTACCAGATTAGCTCCTTCATGCTGTCCAGATACCTCCCCATCACCAGCCAGGTAGACTCCAGGCTGTAGCCTTCCAGGCTGCAGTGAGCATGAGAGATGATCCATCTGCATTCTCCCTGCTAATAGCAGCGGCCCTCGGGATGCTTCTAGAAGAGATCCATATGTGCTAATGCTCAGCACTGCCTCATAGGCCGGGACCTATGAAGACCATAGACCATGCAGGGCAAACCACCACAGCCCGGGTCTGAACTGGTGCTGCTGTGGACAAGGGAGACCACGTGGCATATTTAAAATATCACCTGCCAATCTTGTGGTCCTTACTTATAGTCCACATAAGCCGTGGCAGTTTCCCAAGGGATGGGAGGTGATTGTGCAACAGGAAGTCTGATGTTAATCTCAGGATTAACTACTTAAACAATGTTGAGTTTACACATGACCTTGAGCCCATGGTATCGATTGGGGTGCCTGCTAGCTCTCTTAAGGAGACAGGAACAGGGAAGAGAGTATGGTCCCCTCTATGACAAGGGGGAATGGGGGCATCTGGAGTGCAACTGGCTGCTTAGCATGACTGTAAGCATGACTGTAACTGTGCATATGCCTGCTTACACCCTATAACACAGACTTAGGCCTGGATAGCATGTGACCACGGAGAGAAAGGACCCTAACTAAACTACCATCAACAGAGACAGAGGAACAAGAACGGTCTGGGGACACCATACCCCTACAGTAAAAGCCATGCTCCCTGGTGTGACTCCCAGGCTTCCTCCTGGCTTGTTTTTCCAACTCAATCTCCTTGCTCAGGAGTCCTTGGAGGCCCCCACACAGCAGAGGCTGCCTTCTGACTGCCTTGGCTTCGCTGATTCCTCAGTCCATATGCTGACTGGGTGCTCTTAAGTATCTGAGGGACCTCTCCCTTTACTTCTCTCCCTCTTTGTTGTTGTTGGTGGTGGTGGTGGTGGTGTGGCTAGGATTGAACTTGGGGTTCTGCTTCCACTCACTACATCCCATCTCTCTCTCTTTTTTTTTTTTTTTCTCTTAAAAGTAAGTTGCCCAGGATGGTCTAGAACTTGTCATTCTCCAGCCTCTGGAGTGGGCTGACCAGCCTGGGCTACCACGCTGACTTTGAAGTTCCAGAGCTCGTGGCATATGCTTGAACAGGAGCCAGTGTGCTGAGCTGCTGTCTCCAGGTCTAATTTGGCAGACACGTAGCTGGGTCCTGACACTCACCCTGTAAAGTGTGGCCTGGAAGACAAAGGGACTCTAGATGTGGTTACGACAAAACCCTTGAGATGAGATAAACGTCCACCTCATCACCTCCAGAAGGCCTCAAGCTGTCTCATATGTTGAAGACAGGCATTTCCAGCTGTGCACTTAGAGGGCGCGCACACTTGCAACTGGGTCCTGTAGATGGTTCTGGTGTAAACATCAAGTCCTTGGAAATGACAAGAGGAGAAGTAAGAGGCACAATCAATATAGTCAGAGGGACAAAAGGAAGATGCCCTGAGCCAAGGGAAGCAGGCAGCCTCCAGGAGTCAACAAGGGCAGAAACAGGTCTTACTAGGGGGTACGCAGCCCCTCCAACACTCTAGCCCCCTGAGATGGTAAAATCATATTGCTATGAGCTGCTATGCTTCTGCTCAACTACTTCAGCAGCCATGGGGGATTCATAGTGAGAGTGTGAGTTCCTGACATCTGCCCACCTCTGTGTTTCTCACTGAGCAATAGACAGGGAAGGAATGGAGTCTGTGAGAGAGAAGGGGGGAGAGGAAGAGGAAGGAGAGGGAACGGAGAGGAAGTTAGACCTGGAGGTGTTGAGAGAGGGTAAGGAGGAGCAGGGGAAACAAGGCAAACCCCACTGTGAGAGCACTACTATTCATTGCTAGTGCAGACCCGGCTCATTTGGGAGCCTGAGGTTAGGACAGACACCTCAGTCTTTCCTGAGGGCCACAGGCTAGGGGATCAGCAGAGAGCAGAGTGGGTCTGCAGCCCACCTATGCTGCAGACCCAGACCTTTCTCTAGACCAACAGAGACTCACCCCTGGCCTCTCCTGGAGAGTATCCCCCCGCCCCTGAAGCTGAGGGGATCTGGCCCCCTTCTCCTCTAATATGAATAGTCTCTAACTAGGGAAGGGTGGCCGTATCCTAACTGTATCTGCAGGGACTCTATTTCCAAACGATAGTATATCCTAAGGGTCAACAGAGCACCTAGCACATGCCTGCCACCCTCAGTCCCTACCTTTGTCCCTGCCACACTGTCAGCCTCTGGCTCCCAAACCTGCTGTGAGGCTCTGTCAGGCATGCTGGCCTTCAGAAGCCGTAGTCAACCACACCTTGCCCTCCTGGGCGGCATGCAGGCCAGCAGCCCAGCTCCAGGTCATCAGGCTGTTTTGGACTTTGACCCATATAGGCAGCATCTCCCCACAAAGCACTCACCTTCAACTCCACCCTCTGGGCTCTTTGCCAGCTGCCCACCGGGAGCCAGAGGTGTCACATAATTTTCCTGGTTCCACTGGGCCCAGCTGCCAGAGGGCAGAACAAAACAGCCTGACCCACCTATGCTAAAGTCCCTTGTCAACAAACTGAAACTAAACTGTTATCTGACTTTCAAGAAAGCAGGAGGTAACAGCCAAGTTCTCCAAACAGGCCCTTCCATAAGTCCCCTGCCTTAAGCCTCACACCAGCTAATCCTTGCAGATCGTACCAGAAGGAAGCAGTGAGGTGTTTAACAATCTAGTGTCCTCTGCTTCTGCTGGCCTTAGTCTGTCTTTAAGTAGGCCTCCTCTGTCCCAGGTCTGCTACCCGGGCACTTCTATTCCATGGGCTCAAGTGCTGCCTGCTTCTAGAATCAACACAAGTAAAAGCAGGAATCTAATTCCACATGGGTTCTGCCCAGGCTAGGGGCCTCTTCCCAATCGCTCTCTGCTTCTCCCTCTGCCTCACAAGGCTTGGGGCAGGACATGAGCCCATCAATCACCAGGCCCCAATCCGACCTCCCTGGTTCCACTATCCTGCTTTTCCTTTACCAGCAAAAATCCAGGAGCTTGCCTACTGACTTAGAGACTGACACAGAGAGTCACCACAGCTTGCAAGTGACATTGCCATCACAGATCTCCCCAAGCCCTCGACCCCAAAAGATCAACTCCCCACCCCAACCTTCCCAACCTCAATCCCACTCTGCCATTCCCTACCATCAGCCCTTGCTCCCTGTGCTGTGTTGTTGTTGTTTTTTTTTTTTTTTTCCTGGAGAAGTGTGAATAAATGTCCACTCCTCCCAGGAAGGGCAGTGACTACAGACCAAAGAAACCATTCCACTGAGTCGACATTAGATAACCAGTGGATCTATTCAGAATAATTATAGGAGTGTGGGTGACACAAAGCTGTCACCAAAGGGCCCACTACAGGCTTCAAAGATGGCTCAGTGGGTAAGGTGTCTGCCCACCACCAAACCTGATAATTTGAGGTCAATCCATGGGATCCACATTGTAGAAAGAGAGAACTCACTCCCAAAAGTTGTCCTCCAACTTCCACACGCATGCTGTGGAAGTGAGCACATGTGTACATACACACATCCAAAGTAATATTTGTTTTGTTTTTTTTTTTTATGGCCTACTCCAGCATGATTAAGGACTCACAGAATCTGCATCCTTGGAGCTCCCTTGCATGCTTTGCAGACATCTCTGTCTCCTCTCCGCAGCAATGGCTTATAGCTTAGATGATGATCTCCACTGAGGCTCCATGAATTCCTAAGCCTCTTGGGCTTTCTGAGACTTCTGCCCCCACCCCTGCCTCCCCACCCCCACACAAGGCAGAGTTTCCCATTTTCAGGGCATAGCTACACAACACTCCCTCAACTGAGGAACACCCCAAAACCACTGACTTCCCAAGAAGCCTTGTCCTTTGACCCCTGTCTATCCCCAGTAGTGACCAGAACCCACCTGCTCAAGCCTCACAGTTACTGGACTTTCTCTCTCTTCCCTCTCACCTCTTCATAACCAAGAGGGGTCTGTACTATGACAATCCTGTGACCTTCCTTCCCAGCTGCCCAGTACCCCCCGGGGATCCTCATAATGTGTCAATGGAGCTGCAGAATGGCGTGGAGTTTCCTGTGAGACCTGTAATTCCACTCTTGTCATTCCATCCAAGGGAAGTGGAAATGCACACATAGAGCTATGCACACATCTTTAGTGTAGCATTATTCATAATCACCACAGAGCAGACACGACTCAAATGTTCATCAGCCAGTGAAGGGACAGACAAAATACAGTATACTACACAATGGAATACTAGTCAGCCATAAAAAGAAACAAAGCTTACTGTGCTTGGATAAGTCTTGAAAGCATTGTTGTTAAAAGAATCATCAAAGACCACACAGTGAATGATTCTGTTTGCAGGAATGCTCAGAACATCAGCAACCCTCCAATCACACACAGCAAATAAATAAAAACTGCTCACAGAGGCAGACAGCAGCTTCATGGTGGCCTGAGGCTGGGGAAGGGTGAAGGGGTGGCAGTAACCCTGAAGATGGCTGTACGCCTTCTGAATATGTGAACAATCACTTGGCTAGAGGCCTTCAGTGAGAGAGCTCTACAGTATATAAATGGAGTTTCAGCTCTGAAGAAGTTCATGGTTACCTGATAACAGGCTCTGCCGTTATCAAGTGTGACTCCAGACATAGTACAGGGACTAGCAAGATGGCTCAGTGGGTGGAAGCTGGCATTCAATACCTAGGACCCACCTGGAAGGAGAGAAGCAACCCTCCAACCACACACAACAAACAAATAAATAAATGAATGCTTAGAAACCAGAAGCAGGGTGACTGAAGATGGTTAGGAAACTTTGCTAGTCTGGGTACCCAGGGTACTCAGGCTTGGTTCCCTGTGCCCACATGGTGACTTATAACTATCTGTAAATCCAGTTTCAAGAGATCTATGTCTTCTTCTGGCCTCCTACATGCATGTGGCACACACACACAAATATATTCACACACACATTAAAAACTAAGTCTTCACAAAATAAAAATTAAAAAAAAAAAAGCCACATAGGCTTCCGCGTAGAAACATATCTAGAAATACGTACCCTTGATATCTTAACGGCAGCTTTTGCTCAGGGGAGGGATGAAAGACGGCATGTGTGTGTCCAGGTGTGCTCGTGTGCATGCATGTGGAGCTCAGAGATAGATAGCAGAAGTCCCCCTCAGTTGCTCTCCACCTTTTTTTGAGACAAGGTCTCTCTCTGAACTCAGAACTCAGTTTTGGGTGTACCATCCAGCTACCATGCTCCAAATGGTCCTTCCTCTCTGTCTGCCTAGTACTGGGACACACATGGACTACTGCATATGTGGCTCCTAAGTGGGTTCTGGGGGATCAAACTCTGCTTCTTATTCTTGTTCAGCAAACACTTTACGGACCGAGTCATTATCTCGCCCCAGATAGGATTCTATTTTCTGAACAGTCTACAGTGAACAAGGGGTGAGACTACATTAAAATAGCCAATCTATTTCCTTATCTAGTCCATTTTTAGAATTAGAGTCACAAATGATAATTGATATTATCCCAGAAAGAATGGCAGAGATATAGATAAAAAGCAATGGGTGGCTCAGTGTGTGTGTGCTCCCAGGTAAGTTCTCAGTAGATGGAAGCGCCTGCAATGAGCGAAGCTGTAATGATTATCATGAAGTGGTATGGTGAAGGGCCGAGAAGCTGTGCCTCAGAAGCATTTCCCTAGTAACCCCACTCATCCTCAGGCCCAGAGAAGGGACCCCTGAGCTTCCGTCTCCAGTACGCAGAGAAAAACGAGCTGGCCTTGGAATACCTGGGTATCATTTTTGATAGGCAGGCTGCATCTCCAAGAGCCTCAGTTTGAACTCTTCTCTGCCGCCACCCTATGAACTCTTTGTTCACTGAAAGTGAGGGTAAACTGCTCATGAGCCCAGAGCAGCCCCCGTGGGACCCCAGAGAACCGACCACAGGATGTATCCTTCATGGTCCCCAGAGCACCTTGGTCTGCATATCACAGCAGCCACCAGGGTTTAGGACCACAGCTTGCTTTGTCCCAGTGCAGATGAGATGGCCAAGCAGCAGCATAGGTTAGACCGCATTAATACTGGCTTGGATAAGCAGAAGAAACAACCACGTTGGTAAAAGAGCAATTGCCTGAAGATATCACACCCCCCAGGCAAGCATTACAAAAATAAATACACAAAGTCTTATTAGAACCTCTAAGCCTGCTTAGTAAGAACTATAACAACAGGAAAAAAAATCCAGGGGAGAATCTGTAAAGACAAGAAAATGGCTTGAGAAAAAGGGACTGAATTACATCTCAGTGCTCACAAGACAGATGCATGGTGCTGGAGAATGGGTGCAGGGTCTGAGCCTGTCCCATCATGCCAGCTTCCTGCAAGGGACTGGCATGTCTGTTCCTTAGGGCCAAGTTTCCTGTGAGTGACATGTCTTTTCCTTAGGGGCAAAGTTGCGTGTGTTTACACAGGTGTCGATTTCTCAACATTTGTCCAGAGTACTAGCAGCTGATGATGGGTGGTAGAGGCAGCACCTGCTGCATCCCACAGCAGAGACTCACGGCCTTTAACAACTTCCCATCAGCTGGAACTGGGCAGCCCCTCCTGCTTTTTTGCTGTCAAGAAGGCTCCCAGGTTGCTGTAATACAGTATACGGTACTGATGCCCCCACCCCTGTGTGTGTATGCAACCTCACATGCTTGAACTGGCCAGAGTGTGGAATATGGCCAAGACCCAAACTGCAACATTTCAAAACTGCTTCGAGCTCTTCCAAACAACGCGTAAAACCACCAACATGGCTAAGAAAGGAGTGGACGGGTTGTGAGGGAAAGACAGCCAGGTCCCCACACCCTTGTCACTCTGGGAAAGTGACAGCCCACATGAACTCTGAGAAACAGCCTGCTTAGGAGGGTGACTTTGTTTTACACTTTTGGCACAGAGCCACACTCCTTACCTAAGGACACACACACACACACACACACACACACACACACACACACACACACACGGTGCCTTTGCAGGCCTGCTCACCACCCTGTGGTTTTAGCCCGTGGGGTCTTGGCTAGGGGGCGCCCGGGACTGAGCTGTGAACCTGCAGACCACCTGCCCGCCCAAGTGATCCTAGGTCTTAGAGAACTCAAGAGGGTTTGCGCTCCGGGTGTGCGCCAGGACCCTGAAGGAAAGGACCTGCGCGGACCTCATTATGTCAGAAACCGAGGTCCGGCAGCGCACTGCAGGGCAGGGCCAGGTCGGACCACCTGACTCCTGGGCCGCCCGCCCCGGTGCCGGCCCGAACAGCGCGCGCTCGAGCGCGTGCCGGGCACCAGCCCCACCTCCCGGTGGCGTGTGCATACGTCATATGGGCCGCCCTCCTCCCATTGGCTCCCGCGGCCTCACCAGACCCCGAGCGGACTGGCGCGCGGACAGGGCGGGGCCGCCGGAAGACACGCCCCCCAGCAGGGCGCGCGGGCGGTGGATAGGCTGGGTGAGGTCACGTGGCGCCGGCGGCAACCTGCCTTATAAGCGGAACCCGCGCGGGGCCGCGGCCGCTCCTGGGCCGTCCGGGCGCGCTACGCGTGGTGTCGTGGCGTACACCTTCCACGGTGTGCCTGGCCGCCGATGCCCAGGCTGCACGACCACGTCTGGAGCTATCCAAGCGCAGGCGCTGCGAGGCCGTACAGCCTCCCGCGAGGCATGATTGCTGCGGCCCGTTGTCCGCAGGGCCCCGGAGTCCCCGAGCCCGAGCACGCGCCCCGGGGCCAGCGAGCGGGAACAGCAGGATGCAGCGCGCGGCCGGGCAGCTGGCACCACGACTTGGTGCAGCGTAGCCTAGTGCTCTTCTCATTTGGCGTGGTCCTTGCCCTGGTGCTCAACCTGCTGCAGATCCAGCGGAATGTCACGCTCTTCCCAGACGAGGTGATTGCCACCATCTTCTCCTCTGCCTGGTGGGTGCCCCCGTGTTGTGGCACGGCAGCCGGTGAGTGCCTTTCCTTGTTCTTGGGGTTGGGGGTGAGGGAAGAAGGGACACGTCAACTGTTAAAGTCACCCTCGTTTCAAGAAAGGGAGGACGGGAGTGGGTAGGGAACCCCAGACGCTGGCGAGCGACAGGCGGAAGTTGGAGGGACTAGTGATGGAGATGAGGTCAGGAGATAATTGGCAGTTTAAGTGGATGAGTCGCAGTGTCTCGCTGAGCCAGAAGTCAGGATTGGCCGCCTGGAGAACTGGTGAGGGCAGCACCACGCGGCTATTGGCTACCGGAGCAAACGTGCTACCTCGCTGGATAACTGAAAACAAACCATCACGTGGGCGCTCAAGAGGCAGTTGCCAGGGGACAGACTTCTTCCTTCTGCCTTCTGCAGATTGTGGCTAGCAGCCAAGCCTTCTGGAACTCCGTGCCCAGTAGACTTGGGATGGGAGGAAAAGAGGAGCCTTTGGGCCTAAGCACACCTATGGTGTCACCTCTCAGGCCCAATGAAACTTGTGACAGTGTCACAGACTTCTTTTTTTCTTTCCTTGATCATTTTGCTGCTTTTGCCAAAAATGTTGAGTAATTACAGCCCAACAGATCCCTGCATACCTTACTATGTACAACATTGACAAACACTTGTCAAGTGTTTCAACCCCCTCATCCCTGCTTGTCTTTGTTCTGTGCTGTGTAGGTGGGTAGTGTATCCTCTGGTCTTTCCTCCAGTCTGTAGCCACAGGTCAGCAGGAGCAGTACCTCTCTGCTTTGAAGCCGGCTTTTACTGCCTGCCTGCTTGCCTGCCTGCCAGTGCTTTATATGCTGGGCTTGGGTGCTGTGCTGTAGCTGAGTCATGGGTTAAATGTAGGATGCAGGACACTTGCTGTTGATTGCCAAGGCTGCTCTCAGGCTCATCTGCGGCATTATGGGGGTCAGCCTCATGACAGTTGTACGCTTCTGCCAGGATGGTCGATGTAGCCCCTGGGAGGAAGCTGTCATCCCCGTTTTCAAAGGATTCCACCGCTTTATGGTTGTACTGGTTGAACATTCTTGGTGTTTGGGACTGGGGGTGGCCTCCTACATGTTAGATAAATCATCTGCCACCAAACTCTTATCCCCAGCAGTTAATAGTTCCTTGGGGAATAAGACGGAGATTTGAATTCTCTTTTTCATACATATGAAACATAATGGTTTGGTTCTTTGAATTTGAAAGTTTATCATCAACATGAAGCATCATGTTTGTGATGGAAGTTTTGAGGGAACCTCAGGAATATGTAAACAGCTTCTCTCCTTATCTGAATGTGAGGCTGAACCAGCACCCTCTGACCACTGAGAGGCTGAATGCCTGCGTTCATACCAGACAAGATAGAATAGCAGCCTGACTCTGAGGTATTGAACTTAGCTGCAACTCATATGTGCCGTATGTCCATGGCACCTTTCCCACTTGTAAAGCAGGCAGTCCCTTCCTGTTTTTTACTCTCTTCGTGTCTTCTGGAATGCCCAACTTCCGGTCTCCAAATATTTTGGAATCTGATCTGTGTTTGTGACAGTTCCTAACTCTGAGAACCATAGAACCTTCTCTGCCCTCCACTTTACTTACATAAGCCTCATTTCACACATGAGGAAACAAACTCGAGGAGGCTTGTCCACCCAAGGGCAGCCTGGGACTGAAAGCAGAGCCTCCCTTCTTGGGGCCCTGCCCTCCTGACAGTGTGAGATTTGTCTTTACTGGGGCCAGGTCAAGTCCAAGAGAAAGAAAGCAGTGTGGGGTGGCCTTCCCACAGCCTTTTCTTACAAGGTATGCACAGTAGTACTTTGTGCTACAGGTGACAAACTGCCTAGGAAAATAAGTGCTTTGGATTCTACTAATAATGACAACAAGGACCGATTTTCACCAGTGTACCCTAATCCTGTTTTGTTTTTCTTTAAATAGCTGTTGTCGGCTTATTGTATCCCTGTATTGACAGTCACCTGGGAGAACCACACAAGTTCAAGAGAGAGTGGGCCAGCGTCATGCGCTGTATCGCGGTGTTCGTTGGCATCAACCACGCCAGTGCTGTATCCTCATTGGTGTCTGTCCAGAGGGTCACCTGGGTTCTGGCAGGGCATGTTAAATGTTGCTGCTCGTCACCCGTTCCTGTACTTTAGAGTGTGGCAGGAGTTCTGGGCTCCTCAGTTCCTGTGGCTCAGTGGACTTTTGTCCTCTCTTGCCTTCTAACCCACTGATGTGTTCCATGATAGTGAGAGCCCTGTTCCTATTCTGTCACAGAAGTCCAAGGCTAGACAGGAGGTCCCCAGGCTTCTACTGACCATAGCTGACATACACCCTTCATGCAGTATGCTATTGTTTGTGCATTTTCTATGAAAATGGCCAATTTGATGGTAAACTCTTCAAATGCTAAGTTTTAGAGCAGCTTGGAGTAAAAGATATTGTCAAGTGGTATGCGTACTTTGGGGGCCCATTACTGCCAGCCAGCTCTGAGAGTGCTGGTTGACAGGCACTGAGTCAGCTCACTTTCCTACTGCCTAGGTGACACAGACAACATGGAGGTAGTGCCCGCCTAATTCCACTCACTGAAAAGTAAAGGAAGGAGTAGAGAGAGTTCTTAGCAAAGTTCCCCAGCTGTCAGAAAATTCACTATTAGAAGCCAGTGCTGATCCTTCCTGGGGGTATCAGGATTGGTCATGTGCCATCATTAGAAACAGTCAGTTACTATATAGTAATACGCCCTGTAAGTAATTATGGGGTTTAGGGTTTTTTTTAATGATAAATTATAAAATGTTTCCTTAACTTTGGATCACTAGAAATTAGATTTTGCCAATAATGTCCAGCTGTCTTTGACTTTAGCTGCCCTGTCTTTGGGCTTGTGGTGGACATTTGATCGTTCCCGAAGCGGCCTGGGGCTTGGCATCACCATCGCCTTCCTAGCTACGCTGATCACTCAGTTTCTTGTGTATAATGGTGTCTACCAGTAAGTGTGCGTTTAGAATATTACTTTGATTTTATAATAACACCTGTTAAATGTAAATGGTTTTTAGGCAAAATAACATGAAAATCTTGAAATGCTTTTTTTGTTGAAAACTCACCACCCAGCTGGGTGGGGTGGGAATGGTTCACGCCTTTCATCCCAGTACTCAGGCAGAGGCAATCTCTAAGGTGAGCCTGGTCTACAGAATGAGTTCCAGGAGAGGCAGGAGTACGGGGCGAGGGGGGAGGGGGGGGACAAAAACAACAACTCACTATTGATAATTCTATGAGAGGAAAGTCTGGTGACTGTAAAACATGGACACATTTGATAACTTTAGCCCACAAATGTCTCTCTCACCCACATTTCAGGAATCCTGGACCACGAGCTGCCTGCGTAGTTAAGGCTGTTTTGCTTTTCTCCCTAGGTACACGTCCCCTGATTTCCTCTATATCCGTTCTTGGCTCCCGTGTATATTTTTCTCAGGAGGTGTTACAGTGGGAAACATAGGACGACAATTAGCTATGGTAAGTGCAGCAGTTGCTGTCCCTAGGCACTTGATACATACATTGTTGATGCATGTCTTACTCAGATTCATTAGCAACAGTTTATGTTAAATATAAAATGATACCTAGCTGGGTCCCCCCTAAGTTACGGTATATAGATTTGTAAACATTCGTTCATTCATGCTAGAAAGCAGCCAGAGTTTGAGAATGCCTACATGCATTGCTCTGTGTCCTGTGGTTTTTCCGAGTTCATATAGCTATTTGTCAGGAGCTCCCAAGCATCAGTTAGCAAAATCAGTGGATACAGACAATACTGGGGTAGCGTTCCATGTCTGGACAAACCAGGCAACAGCTTGGGTTAGCAGCCACTGCCCTGCCAAAAAACACCTAAACCCATGCATAGATAAGGAATCATCCAGAGAGCGCTGGAACATGCCTTGGCCACTGTGAAAAGGAACTGTCTTGTTTGAGTACTCTGTCTCTTCTCCCTGGGAGAGAAAGCAGTGCCACTTCCTTATATCCAGGGCTACTTCCGAGGCGGCTGGGCAGCTCAGTTCAGAGTCCGGTAGCAGGAATCTTCATCAGGTAGCAGTTGCCACTTAAACATACTGTAATTTTAAAAATAAATGTGGACATTATTTCAAGATGACTTTGGCCCGTGGGCTGAAGTAAAGAGAACTTTATAGAAAGGTGACTAGGAAGAGCCACTGAGCACAGAGATGAGCTCTGGGTGCTTTTCTCAGTATTTCATGCTATTTTTAAACAGTCATGTGACATGAAGTTGAATTTGAAGGCCACTTGGATATCTCAAAAAATATAAGTCATTGTAAAAGGATAGAACTTGAGGTGTCTTTCTCTTCTGTTCCTGCTAACCCTCTGAAGATCACAGCCAGTCAGAAACTGAACTTTCTTGTTCATAAGAGAGAGTTAGGAAGCTTCCCTCGGTATTAAAAATCTTACCAGAAGCCAGCCAGACATGGTAGGACACACCTGTAATCCCAGCACCCAGGAGGCTGAAGCAGGAGGGTGTTGGGTTGAGGCCAGTGTGGGCTGAACATAGAGACCGTATCTTGAAACAAAAATACCTCCTGCTCGAGCTGGATTAAAAAGAAACCCATCTCACGTGAAAACAAGAAGGTACTTCTCTCTCCCGCAATTGCCCCTTCTCATCACACCCCCGTGGTTATCAGAAGGAAGGAAAGGGCTCCTGGTGCCCCTGTGTTTTGACATTTGTTCATAGTCTAGCAGAGAATTTCTTGGGCTTGTGGACCAAGTTGTCCCCGAGCAGGTTGACTAGTTTCTGCCAGAAAGGAGTTGTAACTCTGGGATAGCTTGTGGGGGTCAAGGCTCTCTTGTTCTTTTAGGAAGTCAGTGTGCTTGGGGAGGCGCAGACACTGAAGCATGTGGTCAGTATACCTAGCGATGACTGGCAGGAAGCAAGCTTGGAGACTGTAACTCTAGGAAGCCTGGCTGCCTTCCTACGGTTTGCCGGGCCTCTTTGTTCCTGCTTGCATGTCTTGTGAGCCTGGTTTCTCACAAGGGCACCCAGGCCAGGGGCTGCGTGTAGCATTGGAGTAGGTCTTCTGGGTGGTGGTTTTGTTTCCTCTCTATGCCCATGTTCTGTGTGTCTGCAATACAACAGGTTTGGTCAACTGGTGTGCTTAGAGAAAAGTAATGCCATCACTTATTAGAATCTGCAGTTGTTGGCTTGTTTGCATTAAAAACTTTTCTCAGAAAAGTGAAGTTTCAGATTGCAATTAGCAGCCACTTGTATATCAGCTTCTTGTCACCTCACCTCACAGGGACACCAGCTATAGAGCTTGCACCTGTTTTTATATTCAGTGTGTCTCACTGTTGTCTGCTGACACAGCTGAGTCACTGAGACACGTGCAGGTTACTGACTTGTCCATGCCTTGTGCTGACCACGCCCACTGCTGCTAATGGAGCCTTAAGCTATGAAGTAGAAGCCGTTATTAGTGTGTTTTAAATATGAAACTTGATGCTTGCTCGAGTGTGTGCATTTGATCCATGCTACTCATTAGAATAGTATCTGACCCTTTAACATAAAGCACATGCCTGCATTTGTCCTGCAAATGCATATGAAAACAGTTGTACACAAATTTGTGTCCCAGCCCTAGTGAGCAGCCAGGTGCCCATGTTCCAGTGAGTCTCAGCCCATCGGTGGCTTTTCTGGTCTTTTGCCCTCTTACACTAATACAAACCTAGTTTTAGTCTCCTGAGGACTGTACATTCTAAAATTATGTTTTGTTTGTGGAATCAGTAAATAGTATAATTTGGTGGCTTGATTTTTCTTTGCAAGTAACTTATCAAGAGTCCAACCTAGGTTAGATGTAGTGCATGCCTTTAATCCAGAATTTGAGAGACAGAAACATGGATCTCTTTGAGTTCAAGATGAGCCTAGACTATACTCAAAATCAGGAAGAAGAAAAATACCTAAATTACTTTGCTTAGAGACTTCCTTATGTCAGCTTTTGAGGAAACCTGTTTTCTAGAAGGCATTGCCACACTCCTAGGTGACTTGACTCAGATCCCATTTCTATCCATCACTCATGGGTACAAGATCTTAATGCTATTCTCTAAGGATGGCTACTGAATTTGGGAGACCTGAACAGAACAGGAAGTCTCGACTCCCAGAGGAGGTGTGAATTAAGGTTTCTCTCTCCTCATTGGCAGCTTGTGGTTGTTCTGTCCAATCAGCTCTACCCAGAAGACAGCATCCTCCACATGGTCAGTTCTGCAGGCCTACCAGAAGCAGTGACTCCTAGGCTTGACCTGCAAGGCAAGTGTAGCAGAGGCCTCAGGTCTGACAGGCTCCAGCAGAAGCCACCTACCTTTCCCACAAGTAAATCCCATTTAAAATAGTGCCCTAATTGCACTGAGTCAGCTCTCGGGTGCACCTGTCCTACCTTGGCGTGGGTGGCAGTGCTCTGATAGTGCTGTTTCCTGTGGCTAGAAGCTTATTCATGATGTACTTGTCATTGTGGGGCTTGTGCATAACAGGCTTTATAGAAAGGCATTATTAGCAGCACCGCCCTCTCTGAGGTAGGGATTGTTGTAACTTCATAGGTACGCGCTTGGCAGCCAGTGGAGCTCACCTGAGCCTGTCACCATCCCATGGCAGTCATTTAGCCCCAACATTGGAGCACTGATTTTTCTTTTTCTTTTCCACACAGGGTGTTCCGGAAAAGCCTCACAGTGACTGAGCTTCAGCACATGGTTCAGAGTGGAAGCAGGATGCAGAGACACTGGTCCTGGGTGTGATGAAGATGAGCTTTTTCTCAATGTTCCATTTAGATTGTGCTGACGATAAATGACTCCTAAAGACATGTTCACTTAGTCTAGACTAGCAAGTGGAGGCAAGGACTGCTTACCTAAAAGTCTTACCTTGCTCCCCCACCCTCACACCTGTCTGCACTGGAACATTCCATCCCAGGCTGTATGTGAGAGTCAGGTAAGGGGGCCAGTTTCCTGAGTATTAGTTCACTCATCATTCAAAGCAAATGCCATATTTTAAAGCCTTGAATCAAAATGAATTACCAACTAGCAGTTTTGTGTCAGTGCCCAAAGGAGAGAGGTTGATGGTGCTTAACAGAGATGAAGTGTGTGTAGTAAGAATATTTATCCAGAATTAAAATATAGGGTTGTGTAAAGAGGGAGTAAGAGGAGGAAGATCATGCTCCCAGTAGGACCCAGTGCAGCCACATCTCCAGGTCACACTCAGGCTGGTACTCACATATGGGTTTCATCAGTGTGGGAACTACG
This sequence comes from Montemys delectorum, assembly GCA_019843815.1. Taxonomy (NCBI): domain Eukaryota; kingdom Metazoa; phylum Chordata; class Mammalia; order Rodentia; family Muridae; genus Montemys; species Montemys delectorum. Next base: position 26,629 of record JADRCD010200615.1, on the reverse strand, counting down.
CTTTTTACTGCCAGGGGGTTGTAGACAATCTTACTGAAAGCCAAGGGCAGCACAAAGTCAGGATTCTGCACTGTGATTGATGCTAGACTTTTCACCTCAATTTAAGTGAAGTTTTATCCAAGATCTGAACCATCTAAGAATGAGTAGCTGTCTGTTGTTTCAGTCATAATGAGCCGAAATTGTGTCTCTGTCACCAGAGTGGAGAGGACTCTTCCACAGCCCTGTGGAGCTTGCAATCTGTGATTGCCTCGTAACAGGTTGAGTGTGCACGTCACTGCATTAAGGACGCAGTGTCCTATATGCGTTGGACAGCATAGAACACGTGGGACCTAACTTGCAAGGACTGGGTCTTCAACTTCAAGTGCAATGTGTATGAAAACCAATCTGAGCCTTGTATTCTCTTAAATATTTATTTTATAATTTTTTTTTACCGCGCGAGCTGTTCCAGAGAAGGGTTCTCGGGTCATTTCAGAGCCACGTGGAGGCATGCTCAGCAGTACTGTGTCAGCTGTGACGATCCCTCAGTCATACCCTCCTCTGTGTCCTAGTCTGCTGACATACTCCAGCTTTGTGAGTTCAGTGATTTTTACTTACAAATTTACCCTTTTTGTATTCCAAAATGTGTTTGTTTTAAATTATATGGAACTGACTCGCTGGAGCAGTGGTCGGTTCCTGGGCCGGGCAGAAGCTCTGTGCCTGTGGACATCTGGGTTTGGGTTCACTCTCGCAGGGCTCCTCACAGGGGTTTGCTTATTTTGTTTTGAGGGAAATGTCTAGAATAAACCTTTGTTTTCTGAAACTACTTTGGCTAAAAGAGAATGGGTTGTTCTAGACTTTGGGTCCTTAAAGTTCCCTGGAAATAAAAACAAATGATTGGTACTTTGAAGACATTCTTCGGCTAAGACGTGAGTGTCTTGCACAAGCCACGGTGACTCGAGGAAAAACAAGTGACCTTGGCAATGCACGTGCTTCTATACAATGAGTGTTTCTTCTTTTAAACTGGAAATAAATCTGTTAGGAATAACGTAGCCAAAAAAAATCTGAAGGGTGCTTCTGCCAATAGTTATAGCAGTTACACCAAACCAAAGTGACTGAGTTTGCACAAATGGTAATTAGTCCAACCACACTCACTTTCCTGATCTGAACACCCAGTGAGGTTCACGTCCGGGCTAAGTTTGCAGCATTGTGTTCTTTTGCATTCTTTTTTTACTTTTATTAAAGGTTCAAAACCAGCTATTGTATTCCTGAGGTTTTCTTTTGGAGGAGACTGGCACTTCCGTACAGGGTGTTGGGTTTATGGCGAAAGAGGTTTTCTGGTGTGATGGAATCTTAACACAGCCTTTGGAAAATGCCCTTTGAGGGTGTTTCCTATGTGGTGGGAGCTAAATGGAGCCCAGCCAAAACTTGCCACTGCCCTTCCCCCTCCTGGTATGCAGAATGATATAGCCGGTTATAAGATGCTCACCTGCTCCTGCAGGCTGCCGGCATCAGGGTTTAGGGTGGAGTGACTGGTGACTATATGCAGAAAAGCTTCTTGTTCTCCTTGTGTGCTGACAGAATAGCCCCAACAGGCTTAGCCTAAAGATTCCCTTCAATTCAGAGCGCCCACCACGCTTACCAGCCCAATTGCTGAGTTTCAGGCACTTTGAGCACTGATGGCCTGTTGCTCAGTGGCAGTTGCCCTAGTGCATTGTAACACAGACCCAAACCATAGATTCCCATGGCATCTGAGTCACTGTTAACACAGGTAGTGACGGTGGTCGGGATGCTAGTGTGCATATTCTCTGGCTGGACACCAAGCATTTGCAGAGGAAACCCTAATGTGTGATGGCTCCAGCAGAATGGAACTCACTCTAAACTTGTATTTTGCAGGCTAAGCTTCACCCGAATTTTTACTGGTCTTTATACAAACTACCATTTCAGGAAAGGCACATGAAGGTGGACAAGATCTCCTCCTCTACTCTCCGAAGTCATTTGAGAAGGCTCAGTCAGTAGGGGCTCAGAATACACAGCAACAGCATTTACCAAGTTCTTCAAATCCCTGGGCCCTACATGGAAAGATGCCTGACAGATATACATTGTCCTGTACATGGGTAAAGTGTGAAAAGGCTGGCCAACATCTCCTACCTGCCTCTTTCCCCCCCACAGAGCCAGACAACCTGTAGCTACAGCCTCTTTCCCCTGGAACTTCAGACTGATACTAAAACCACACAGCCTTGGGGTCAACACAAAATCACAACAGACTCAAGGACTCCAGGAAGCTAGCCTGCTCCCAGTCCACTTGCCTTCTGCTTTACTCTTGGGTTTAGAGGAGTTTCATAAACAGGTGGCAGTCCTTTATCTTGACAGAAAAGAAATGGGTCCAGACATAGATGAGTCCTGATACCCAAGGAATACTCTGGATTTTCCTTTAGATTCTTCTAAAACATACCTGGATATTTATTTTTAAGATTTATTTTATTTATGTGTGTATACTAGCTGTCTTCAGACACACCAGAAGAGGGCATCAGATTCCACTACAGATGCTTGTGAGCCACCATGTGGTTGCTGGGAATTGAACTCAGAACCTCTGGAAGAGCAGTCAGCAGACCATCTCCCCTGCTTCACCCAACCCCCTCCATATCTGAATTTTCACACTTACTGGGATGAGGAGGGAAGAATAAGAAGGGAGGGTGGGAGGTGCTTGATTCAGTGCTCTGGTATGGGGTTTAAAAAAGTAGCTAGCAATCTTCACGCCAGCCGCTAATCTCAGTCCCTGGCTGTTAGGAACACCAGAAGTTCCCAGGCCCTCCTTGGGTTGTCTGAAGGAAGAACAGAGCCAGATCCAGAAAAGTGTCCCTGTCTCAGGATTACTGGCCTCCACTCTTCATCTAAAGGCAGAAGTCTGCATCATGTCTCTCTGAGGATCTCACTGGGCCCTGCCTTGCATTCTGGGTTAATAGTGCCCACACCTAAAAAAGAGGTTCAAGGCCCAACCTCCAACAGCTCAGACTTGCTTCTAGTAAAGCCCTTTTACAGTATACACCCACCCTGACTAATGAAAAGCCACTAGGATGACCCTAATCCCAAATGACCGATGCCCTTATAAGAATGGAAATGGGCACTGATGGGAAATCACAGAAACCTGTCTTAGTTTGTGTTTCCATTGCTGTGAAGAGAGACCATGACCAAGGCAACTCTTACAAAGGAAAACATTTAATTGGGGCTGGCTTACAATTCAGGGGTTTAGTCCATTATCATCATGGTAGCACACAGGCACACGTGATGATGGAGAAAGAGCTGAGAGTTCTACACCTGGGTTGGCAGGAAGAGACAGACACTGGGCCTGGCTTGAGCTTCTGAAACTTCAACGCCTACTCCAGTGACACTTTATCTCCAACAAGGCCATACCACCTAATAGTGCCATGCTATGTGGACCTGTGGGGGTGGGGAACATTCTTATTCAAACAACCACAAGACTCAAGGTTAGAACACCCTTGAGGACTGGACTGGGCCATTTATTCATAAGTCCTAGGAAGCCAGGGCCTGTCTGAGCTGGAAAGGCATGGAACACACCCTTACTTCCCAAGGTAGCCAGACCTACTCACACTTGGGCCTTCAACTCCTGACCTGGAGAGCCAGCTGGCCCTGTGAAGCTCCCTAGAGCAATGCAGCTTGAAGTTGAACCTCACCAGAAGCTGAGTGTATGGCCAGAAGGCACCAAGACTACTTGACCCTCAAATAGATGTACAGCCATGTTGTCTGCTAGGCTGCAGGACTGGAGGGAGACAGGCAGGAATGCACAGGCCATTTATCTGGAGGGGCCTCAACACAGAAGGACGGGGAACCGGGGAAGGGAAGGAGAGGAGAAGGAAGCCAAACCAGAAACACTCTAGCCTCCACCCAATCCACAGGTTTCTAGCAGAGACATCAAAGGGACAGCCCCAGGGATGACTATATTGGAGAGATACCACCCCAGTGTGAATGTCCGTGAGAGCCACCCTCCTTACTCTTCTGAAGAGTGTGCAGTGCTGCAGAGGGTTGTGAAGGCAGGAGGCAAAAAAAAAAAAAAAAAAAAAAAAAAAAAATCTCTCAAGTTATTTTTATCAAAGATGGCCAGGCATAAGAGATTCAAAGCAATGTCCTATCTTGTGGGATTCTACTAAGGTGAACTATGTGGTTCCCAGCCACAGTGTGGGAGGAGAGGCCCTATGGTCTCTGTGCAGGAAATAAAATATGGATGTTGTTACAGCTTAAGCAAGCCATGATTTGAAGGCTAAGGAGGCGGAAATGGAACTGGCTCCCTTTGTGAACAGAGAAAATTTGCTAGTTTTAGTGGCTCAAATTTTAAAACCAATGGCAACCAGGAAGGGTTTCAGTCCCCACCCCTGAACCTTTCCTTTGCTGTATTGTAATGCTTAATGCAGGCCCCTAAAATCTGGTAATCCAGAGATGAGAGAGTCCTCATGTATACCTTGGTCCCAAGTTATTTCTGATTGGTAAATAAAGATGCCAACAGCCAATAGCTTAGAAGAGACATAGGTGGGCTTGAGGTTGGAGAAGAACCATGAGAAGACTAACAGGAGGAGGAAGGAGAAGCCTCTGGGTTAGAAGTCAAGAGAACGTGACCCTGAGGGCTGGCCAGTTGGAGTTAAGAGCAGCCCAGATGACACATAGTAAGTAATAGCTCAGGGTTATTGATAGGAAAGTAAATTCTAACAGCATAGAGGGTTCTCAGCTGCCCAGCCTTTATGCTGTTTAAGGCTTATTGTAAATATAAAGGCTGTGTGTGTTTCATCCAGAAACTAAAGGGTCAAAGGTAGAATAAAAACCCCAGGCCAAGATTTAAATATTTCAACAACACTTTCCTACCCAGATCCACCTGTATCCTTTTTTCCCTTGTCCCACCCCCAACCCTGGTACCTCAGAAGTTCAGAGGAGAGGTGAGAATGCAGGCAGAGGCACCCTGCCCCTTGACAGCCTCACTCAACTCCAGCCAGTGTTTGATGACAAAATCCTCTGCTTCTGGCCTATGGCTGCTTCTCCCAGGGGACCCCCAGTCTGACTGCATCAGCAGAAGCCTTAGAGACCATGTACGTCTGCTGTCTGGTCACCTTCACAATCTGTTTCTACCCTGCTTGTCCCCAGCTTTAGTCCAGTCCCTACTTCAGCTGTTCCTCCTGCTGAGCTAAGCCCTGACCTGTGGCCTAGACACTGTACCGGTATTCCCTGGGAAGCCACAACCCTGGGCTTTGCGTTGACCTTTATCCCCTCACTGGGGCACCCTCTTGGGGCGTTTCATATCATTAGCACTGAATGCCACAACTTACTTTTAATGCTGTGGTCCAAGGAGTCCCTTGCCCACGTGGAGAGAGTCTGTCCTTCTCCAACCCTCCTGAAGACAAACTTGGTAACCAAACCCTTCCTACTGCTACCCTGGCTCTGAGATCATCTCTGGTGCTTTGTGATCTGGGCAGCCGCTGGGCACAGGTTCAGCTCCCTCGGGTAAAGGTGTCCACGTACCATATTTTGTTTGCTCCTCCTGAGTGGTTCCTTTCCTGTCTGCAGTTGAAAATGTAATTCCAGGGCTTCTGAAATTCCACATAGATCCTATGAGGCATATCAGGCAAGGTAGGTCAGAGACGCCCTTCTGAATAAGAATCAGGCCAGGGTTCCCCGTATGGCCCTTAAAGATGTAATTCCAGGGCTTCTGAAATTCCACACAGATCCTATGAGGCATATCAGGCAAGGTAGGTCAGAGACACCCTTCTGAATAAGAATCAGGCCAGGGTTCCCCGTATGGCCCTGTAAACTCCAGTGATGAGTCATGGGCATGCCACTCACATTATCTGAAAAATGAGGGCGGTAACAAGACATGCCACATGAAGTTGTGATTGTGTGACAATTAAGAGTATGAGATCAGGAAATATTAGCTAGTGTCATTATTATCATTACCACCACAGTCATCATGTTATCCACCATCATCATCATCTCACCATTTACTCATCACAAACATCATCACCATGGCTACACATTCATTCATCACACAATGTTACCATCCTCACCACCACTATCACTATCATCACCATCCTCAAACCATCATCATCATTACTGCATTCACCATCACCGTCCTCATCACACCATCACCATCACTGTCCTCATCACACCATGATCATCACTCTCCTCATCACACCATGATCATCACTGTCCTCATCACACCATCACCATCACTGTCCTCATCACACCATGATCATCACTCTCCTCATCACATCATGATCATCACTGTCCTCATCAGACCATGATCATCACTCTCCTCATCACATCATGATCATCATTGTCCTCATCACACCATGATCATCTCTCTCCTCATCACACCATCACCATCAGTGTCCTAATCACACCATCATCACCATCACTGTCCTCATCACACCATCATCACCATCACTGTCCTCATCACACCATGATCATCATTGTCCTCATCACACCATGATCATCACTGTCCTCATCACACCATGATCATCATCACTGTCCTCATCACACCATGATCATCACTGTCCTCATCACACCATGATCATCACTGTCCTCATCACACCATCACCATCACTGTCCTCATCACACCATCATCACCATCACTGTCCTCATCACGCCATCATCACCATCACTGTCCTCATCACACCATGATCATCACTGTCCTCATCACACCATCATCATCACTCTCCTCATCACACCATGATCATCATCACTGTCCTCATCACACCATCACCATCACTGTCCTCATCACACCATGATCATCACTGTCCTCATCACACCATGATCATCATTGTCCTCATCACACCATGATCATCACTGTCCTCATCACACCATGATCATCATCACTGTCCTCATCACACCATGATCATCTCTCTCCTCATCACACCATCACCATCAGTGTCCTAATCACACCATCATCACCATCACTGTCCTCATCACACCATGGTCATCACTCTCCTCATCACACCATGATCATCACTGTCCTCATCACGCCATCATCACCATCACTGTCCTCATCACACCATG
>JADRCD010200615.1:0-12166 GCA_019843815.1 Montemys delectorum | reverse complement strand
ACACACACACACACACACACACACACACACACACACACACACACACATACACACACACCAGCAAGGTCCTGGGATCTGTCTGACCCTACTCCCCAGTACTGGAGCACTGTGGATTTGAACTCAGGTCCACATGCTTGTATGGCAAACATTATTTACCCACTGAGTCATTGCCTCAGTCTCTACTGAATATATTTTATGCATCATAATATTTTTAAATTATAGCAATTACTAGAAAGAAAAGTTTGCATGTCAATCACATCTCTTGACAACCCAGAATATCCCTGTGCTTGCTACAGCTCACCGCCCCCTTTTGTCTCGAGCTCTCCTGCCAGCTCAGTTTATCTTTCAGGGCCTGCTGGGGACAGCAATGGTTTCAGGGCATTGTCACCAGTACATTGTCATCCACCTTTCCCAGCACACTCAGCCTGACGGTGACAAAGTGTCAGCTCCCTTGTTAATGCTCCTTCTAAGCCTGGTGTTTCCATCAGGCAGGGAGGGAGTAGCCCCTCTAGCAAGAGACCGCCCAATAATATGTATGGGTCACAGAACAGAGGGGATGATGATTCTTGGTTGTGTAACAGGCAGAGTGTTTGATGAAGTTCCAAGCCGAAGGCCATGAACAGGGTTCAGGGTCACAGTCTCCCCCTTAAGCAAGGGACATGGCATGCATCTGCCACTATGTTACAGGATAAAATGCATCTGTTGACAAATGACCCTTGGTCTCACGTGGTTGTGACTAGTGACAGGGTCTTTAAAGAGGTGATGATGTAACGAGTCCTAATCAATGCAGCTGGGATTCCTGTATGAAAAGATGAGGGCACAGGCATGCACTGGCACGACCACGACCACACGTCACAAACAGAAAGGGTCACCTAGGAACTAAGGAGAGAGGCCTCCGGGAAGCAGCCCTGTCAGCACCGTGGTTCTGGAGTTGTAGACTCCATGAAAGAAAGGCGACCAGTGCACACTGCTCCGAGCGCTGCTGCTCTGAGGAGAAAGCCAACCTGTACACACTGCAAAGCAGTGCACACTGCCAACCGGTGCACACTGCTCTGAGCGCTGCTGCTCTGAGGAGAAAGCCTACAGTGGCTCCAAGCGAGTTGAGAGACAAGATAGCCTGGGTTAAGAAATGAGATAGCCTGGGTGTGCTCCCACCTTACTCCTACGGAGGAAGGGATGGCACAGATGGGTGGGTGGCAGTGTGTAGTCTTCCGGAAGTGTGTGGGCCTGCTAACCATGGGAGCTGCAATCACTATCGTGATCTGGTTAGTGAGGACTGTCATACGAGCAATGCTATTGCCTGGCACACTCGTGACGATCCCAAAAATTTTAAGACATGTTTAAGAAATTGGTTCTTGCCAGGTGTGGTGGTGCATGCTTTTAATCCTAGCCCATGGAAGGAAGAGGAAAGCAGATCTCTGTGAGTTTAAGGCCAGGCTGATCTATATAGAGAGTTCTAGGACAGCAGAATAATATAGAGAGACCCTGTCTCAAAAAAAAAGAAGAAAAGAAGGGAGAGAGGCAGGGGGCTTTAAGACTGGGAAGATGGTTAAGGGAGACAACTGCTCTTACAGGACCCAGGTTTGATTCCCATCACCCACATCTTGTGGCTCACAACTGCCTTTACCTCCGGCTCCAGGGGTGTCTTAGTTAGGGTTTCCATTGCTATGAAGAGATACTATGACCAAAGCAAAATTTTTTTAATTCTATTTTTTTAAGGTTTACTTATTTATTATGTATACAGCATTCTACCTGTGTGCATACCCGAAGGCTAGAGAAGGGCACCAGATCCCATTACAGGTGGCTGTGAGCCACCATGTGGTTGCTGGGAATTGAACTCAGGACCTCTGCAAGAGCAGATAGTGCTCTTAACCGCTAGCCCATCTCTCCAGCCCCCAAAAGCAACTCTTATAAAGGCAAACATTTAATTGGGGCTGGCTTCCAGTTGTGGAAATTTAGTCTATCATCATGGAGGGAAGCATGGAGCATGAAGGCAGACATGGTGCTGGAGGAGCAGAGAGTTCTACATCTTGATGAGAAGGCAGCTAGGAGAAGACTGGATGTGTTTCACACTGGGCCTAGTTTGAGCATTTAAGACCTCAAAGCCCTACCTCCACAGTGACACACTTCCTCTAAGAAGACCGCACCTCCTCCAATAAGGCCACACCTCCTATGGCCAAGCAATCAAACACATGAATCTATGGGGGCCATACCTATTCAAAACACCACAAGGGGGATCTGAGACCTCGGGCATTGATTTTCACATTATTCAGACAGAGAGACACTCAGACGCATATATAATTTAAAACTTAAAAACTAATCTTTTAAAAAAATAAGTTACCATCTTATAGGAAAAGCTAGATACAGCTTAATGGATAGAGAATTCTAGAAAGCTCATCCATTGGCCTATGCCTTCCTCCCACTTCACAATAGGCAAGGGGACCCACTTGGATTCAGCAGTTGAGCACAGCACTCATGTCAAAGCTGTCTCTTTGACTGTGGGGTCAGCAAGGGCCAGAACCCCTGCTGACCTGGGTTCGTTACACACTGTTGCTCTTAACTTTTGCATAGTTGACAGCTCTGTTGGTAGAGTGCTTGCTTAGCATGCACAAAGCCACGGGTTCCATCCTCAGCGCCACATAAACCACATGTGGTGGGATTTGTTTGTAATCCCAGCAGCTGATAGGTAAGGCAGGAGAATCAGAAGCTCAAGATCATCTTTAGCCACATTGGAGTTCAAGGACAGCCTGGGCAAGAAAGCCTGCCTATCTTATAAAAGGGTGAGGTAGATTGTCAATGTTTTATTCTTTAAAATTTTTCTTTTATTATGCTTAATTATGTCTATGTCTATGCTCCTATGATTGAGTGCAGGTACTTATAGAGGCCAGAAGAGCACCTACTCTCTGTGGAACCTGACATGCGTGCTGGGAACTGAACTCAGGTTCTTTGCAAAGCCATTGTGTGCTCTTAAGTACTGAACCATCTCTTTCTGCTCCATTTAATTATGTAAGAAGTTCCTCCAGTGCTGTCCCATTCCTGTAAAACAGTTTTGCAGTCTTGGGGTTTGGAAAACATCCTTGCAGCAATCTGGACTATGCTGAAGAGGGGACATCTGATCAAAGAGCCTCTCTTTGTGCCCTCTGCCACACAGGGATAGCCCAGGGGCAGTTGCTGACTAGACTGAGTACAAGGCCAATCTCTTTCCAGAAGAGAGATGACACTTAGGCCTGCCTGTTCTTCATGAAGATGTGTGTACACAGCAGCAAATTCCTGATCCCCTCTGTTGCAGCTTGACTTGCATCTAGAGGACCTCCTAACCTCAGGTTTCCACCATATAGTTTTCAGAATACAGCATCAGCACCCCATGGTGACCACAGTAGCACCCTTGTTCCTTACCCCCACTCCCCAGCCGGGCAACACCTTATTAAGGAGAAAGGGGAGCCAGAGCAATTTTTAAAACGCAAATCTCAGCAAGAATGCTATATGTAATCCATTTTCTCTGCTACATCGGAACCAACCTAGTCTTACACGTTGTGTTCACTGGAGGTTCTGTGGCTGTGATCCAGCTTGCTGAAAATGGGAGGAGCCAACAGATACGTAATCAGAACCACAAAGCAACAGAAGGTCAGACGTAAAGGCTGTGGAAATAGCCATGAGATGCAACAGACTTGTCCCAGCCCCCTCACAAGCTGTCACTGGCCACAAGCTCACACCGTGGGCAGTCAGCTGTTCCTCTAACAGTGCAGGGAGGCCACCACATCAAGGAAGCATCCCACCTGGCCAGCCAACACCCCAGGCTCCTTAGGAAAGTGGGCTCTTGCTTTTGCCCACAGTTGGGAGGCACAGATCGAAGAATCGAGGGTGCGGGGCACTGTGGGGTGAGGTAGTTGAGATGCAGAAAGGGGGCATGTCTGGCGGGAGCCAAAACCATCCACCACTCCTGTGCTTAGATCCATACTGAATTCAGACTCCAGCTGTCCAACCGCCTACCTGGCACCATCTCTCCCTCAGCCTTGCCTGTTATGGGGAAGAGAGAAAGCACTTCTTCATGATCATTTGAAGCCAACCAGGTAGGGAGCTTTGCCCCCCGGGCCCAGGTCAAAATTGCAGCAGATGCTTCGGCTGCTGCCAGGATGAATTTGTAAATGAGTCACTTCAGAGGTAGACACTGTAATAAAGGAGAATGTGTTTTCTTCTGTCATCTGTGGGGCAACAGCTGGAAAACCTATTAATAAGAGGAGGAGAGGGGACCAGACTGGCATGTGACTCTGCCCCCGTGAGAGCAGCAGGACAACTGTGGGAGGGGACACATGCGTCTTGCTCTGGTCACACCCGCTATTCTATTGTATCCCTTTATTCCTGTTATGTCTGTGGAAGGCAACACGGAGAACAGACCTGCCACCAGCCATAGAAAGTGCTGGGCAGAGGAACACTTTAAAACACCAGTGGGCAACCAGCTGTTCCTCTAACAGGGCAGGGGAGGCCACCACAACAAGGAAGCATCCCACCTGGCCAGCCAACACCCCAGACTCCTTAGGAAAGTGGGCTCTTGCTTTTGCCCACAGTTGGGAGGCACAGCTGGAAGAGTCAAGGGTGCAGGTACTGCAATATGGAACTCGGCCCACACAAATCAACTTTTTTAATTTTTAATTTATGTGTGTGAATATTTTTTCCTTCCTGCATGTATGTCCACCATGTGTCCCCAAATGCAGCCTATAGGCCACAGTCACCAAGGCTGTCCCATATGTCCAGGTGAAACCAAGTATTGGAGAGATCTAGGGCTGGGTGGAGATGCCTAGTGGCTTCTAGCAGGAGGCCACACGAAAAGCCCTGTCAGGCCTTCAGCCAGCTAGTTTGCGGCCAAGCAAAAATCAGAGTTAAGCTCTAGGAGATACAAAGATTCTGCCAGGAGTGATTCAAAGGTATCTTCACCACTCCAGCACCTTCCCTGACACTTGCACTAGAATGGACAGTGGTTCTGCCCCCTTCCCTGCCCCTGCTTTCAAAATGCTACTGTCTGAGCATGCTCCAGAGCTCTCCTGCAGACTCAAGTTCTGAACCTCTTCTGAATGTCATAAGTAGAGCTTGCTCCTGATACCCAGTAGGTAGGGTGTACAGGTGCTGTGAGCAGCTCCCAGCCATTGGAGGACAGTCCTCAGCACAGTCACCTGCTACAACCTGCCCCAAAGCTCTAGGTACTGAATATGGAACTCAGCCCACACAAATCAACTTTTTTACTTTTTATCTAATGTGTGTGAGTATTTTGCCTGAATGCATGTATGTGCATCATGTGAGTACAATGCCCAGTGAGACTCAAACAGCTCATCAGATCCCCTGCACTGTGAGCCACCATGTGGGTGCTGGGAACTAAACCCAAGCCCTCTGCAAGAGCAGAAAGTCCTCAACCACTGAGCCATCTTTCCAGCCGTCTTACATGCACCAAGTTTTGATGTATCCATCCACCTTTTTAAAAGTGTTCAGAGTGGTCGGAGAGATCGTTCAGCTGTTAAGAGCACTGGCTCTTCTTCCAGAAGGCTTAGATTCAATCCCAGTATCTCCATTAAGGCAAACAACTATCCATTACTCCAGTTCCAGGGCATCTCCCATCTTCTGGCTTCTACTGGCACCAGGCAAGCATGCAGAACACAAACAGACACGCATACACACAAAAGAATAATTTTTTAAAAGTGATCAGAATATGCCACAATCTTGACTTTGTTATACCTGGGTGTTGTAGTCCTAAACCAAACATGACCCTGTCTGTCCTAAGACAATATATATGTGTCAGATATACAAGGGGGCACCATGTACAGATTGAAGTGAAGCCATATGAGCCAGGAGCCACCAGACGTTGGAGGGAGACCTGAGACAACTTCTTAGCATTTTTCCTGGCATGACCAACACTTTGACTCTGGGCTTCTAGCCTCTGGCATATGAAGAGGCAGTGTCTCTTGTGTAAGCCAGGTTGTCCATGGCCTTTGTTAACAACAGTACCTGGAAATGGATCTGCCTCACCCCAACACCTATCACACGAACTAAACTCTTGCCAGTTTCTGGGTCCATTTGAGGGTGGAGTGGAAGTGTGGTGGAGGATCAAGTAGAAAAGGGCTAGCACATGACCGAGACCATCCTGGGAGGGTCTTGTGGACTGATAGCATTTCCCACCCCGAGCATGTTCATACAGCCTCAGCTGAGACATAGCTATGCTGTTGAGCCCTCTCCTCCACTCTGGCCAAAGACTCCCTTAGCAGGTTGAAGAGCACTTCCTGGTCTTGGGTTATAGGAGTGCCTCCTCTTTGGCTGGCCAGTACAGTGTTGTGCCTGATACACCAGTGGAGTTAACTATGCCATTTAGAACCTTCTAGAATCCCTTGAGTTCCCTGAGAAGATGCTCGCTCGTCATCTGGCAGTTAAAGGATCTGTGACTGACTGGAGCTCGGATACCAGAGTGACTTGGGAACCCACGAGGCTCGTGTATCTTCAGCCTCTTTGCTCTCTCCTGTGTATAGGATTTAGACGCAAGAGACCAGGAGGCCACAGGGAGCAGTTCACAGCGGAAAAGCATCCCTCTGCAGCTCCTCACACCTGGCATGAGACCAGACATGACACTCTTTGCTTTCTCCATGTTGCGTGAGGAATAGTAACAAGGAACAGCAGTCATGGGCTATCACAGCACCGAGGATGAGGTCAGCTCTGACACTCCTACACTGCTTCATCTTCATTATGGTTCCAGAGAAGGAAACTGAGGCTCAAGAGAATCAGAAAACAGCCAGGCTGCACAGCTGGGCTGGGGCAGAGCCATGATGGATGTCACTTACTTCCAGGTCCATCCCTTTTACTGTCTCCCAACATCCCAGGGAATACAGGCGGCTGCCCATAGCTGCCATGAGTATTGAATGACACAAATACAAGCTGGATTCCTGGGAAGGCAGTCTGAGGTCCAGTAGACAATGGCTGTCACTCCACATGGTTCATATCCAGAGTCAGCCCCCACCACACTTGGTATCCATCTTCAAAATGAACCATCTTGAGGGAGACTACAGTCAGAAGCAGGAACTCCTTCAAGGTCCCAGAGAGCAGGAAAGACAACTTGGCTGATCACTGAGCCCATGCAGAATTCTATGAGCAGAAGTTCTTTGTGTGTCTGTGTGTGCATTTGCATTCCATGTGTATGGTCTGTAGTATGTATGTGTGTGCTTGTCTGAGTGTGTGTCTGCATTATGTGTGTGCCTCTCTCCGTATGCACACTTATATTTGTGCATGTGTGTGTGTGTGTGTGAGTATGTGTGTGTATGTCTGTGTGTTCATAACTGTATGTGCATATTGTATGTTTTCCTGAGTCTGTATATAGATCTGCATGCACACATGCATGTCTATATATACATATGCATATATGTCTGGTTATATGTGCACATGTCTATGTTTTGCATGTATGATCCACATATGTGCATATGTCTGTATATCTTGAATGTGTCCACATTATATGTGTATGTATTGTCAACATGCATGTGCTATGTGTATTGTGTGCATGTGCATGGATCTACATCTGTGTGCATGTTTGTAGATGTTGTATGTGTTTGTGTGTATATGTGTACAAAAAGGGTGATACTATTCTTCATTTTCCCCTCAAACAACAGTGCAAAAAACATCTACCCCCATGAAAAAGAGACATCCATTATCTTCTAGTAGAGACACTGAGCTGCAGATTGAAGCAGGTGCAGCATTATCATTTAATTTGTCTCCATGCCACTCCTCGGGTGGCAGCTGTTGGATGTATCAGGCCCTCACCAATCTAATTCCTTTAACAATTTAAAAGAATCAACGTGCGTCCTCTTCCTCTTCCATGATAACATCAAGGCCATTAACCTCAGACACAATTCTTTGCAACGTTGTGTGCATGAAGCTTTATTCCAGACACAGATCTGTCACCACGGCATTCTGTCAGCAACGCTGTCCTCACAGAACACAGGCGCTCTCACCCAGAGATGCTCAAAAGATGTCCAGGTACAGATTCTGGTTCCCTGCCTCCTGCTGGAAGGAGAACTGAGGAACAACACCCGCTGCACCCACCACCTCTCACACACAAAGTTCAAGGTCAGCCCGGGCAATGCAGTACTGCCTATATCAAAATACAAACTAAAAAGGAAGGAGGGTCGTAACTCGGTGGTAGAGCACTGTGCAGTGGGTGTGGTACTGAGTTCAGGCCCCAGTGCTAGGGAGACTTTCTGTCTTGGCATTGCTCTCCAATGTGTCTGGAAGAAGTCTAGTGTGCTGTGGCCCTCACAGCTTTCCCAAGGCTCCTGATGGAGATGGGAGGCTGCTGACATCCCTAGCATGTAGTGCCACCCTGTGGACCAGGAGCACAGCTCCTCCCCATCCCTCTGCCTTTCTTCTCCCTCCTCTTCCCTCCTCCTCCTCTCCTTCCCTCTTCCCCCTCTTCCCGTTTCCTCCTCTCTTTCCTTCTTCCCCCTCCTCCCTTCTCCTCCTCTCCTTCCCTCTTCTTCCTTCCTCCTCCTTTTCTTCCTCCCTCCTTCCGTTCTCCTCCCCTCTTCACCTTTCTCTTCCTCTTCTCCTCCTGTCTTCCCTTCCTCCTCCTCTTCTTCTTTTCTCCTCCTCTTTCTCCTCTTCCCCTTCTCTCCACCCCACTGTCACTGACACTCCTTACTATTTTTATTTAAATTGCGTTCAAGAAATCAGAAACTTCTCCTAGAAACAGAGCTCTCCAGTGGATAGGTCTTGGCCCTTCAGGCAGGATGCATCCTGGGACTGGGAAGGGCAAACGCCTTTCTAGGTTATCACAACACACATGACCAGGTGAACAGAGCTGTGTGGCCCACATGGCTACACTGACTCTGCAGTTTCCTCTGTCCCTGTCCTTCATACTCTGCCTAGCATCACTTCCATGGCCATCATTTCGTGCTCTGTCTAGAGTGACCTGTGCTCACATGAAGAACATTCTCCTGTCTGTCTTTAGGGGTCTGCCTCAGTCCCAGGACCCTGCCTGTCTTGCTCATCACCATCTGGCCTCACTCATGGTAAGTGCATCTTACAAGAATAATGGACTTTTGTTAATAGATGATAATGCTTCCAGACCAAGTTCTCAGTGTTTGAAATGTAAGACAAGTTAAAGAGTGCTGCTGTACCTAGAGGCCTGCACCTTGGAGCATAAGGGTGGTGCACACACAGTCCCTGCCCACACAGGATTTAAGGCATAGTAACTGGCTAATCATCTGAAGTATAAGCGTGCTTCCCCATCCCGTCCATGAAGGATAACTCGAAAGACAAGAAAGGTGCAGATCCACAGCATTAGATGTTTGAGCAAGTGGGGATAAGCACGTCCAACAGGAAAGGAGACAAAAGGATAACAAGACAAACTTCCACTTCAACATTCTTAGGGGCTGGCCCACATCACTGCTCTTCAAATCCTTCACAGCGGTAGCACTGGGTCACAAACTGCAAAGCAAATTACACAGCCTTGGCTTCTGGACTGGGTGCTTTTTTTCTATTTGATAAAGTAAGACTCCTCTGAGGTGTTCTCACAGCCCTGAGGTGCTCTCAAAGCCCAGGCCCTGAGCTACCACAGAAGGAAAAACATACAAGGAAAGGCCCAGCTACAATAGCATCACAGAGGTGGACCCTGGGCTTCCTAGAACCTTCGCCTGAGCACTGGGCTCAACATATCCAGGAACCAGAATGACTGTCATGCATTTTAACTCCAGCCTCTCCCTTGCCCTTTGCCTGTTCTCTCACTGCCTGGAATGCCGCAGTGCTCAGCTCACACTGACAATGTTCTTTGTTTCCCTGAGACAGACTGGGAAGGCATGGGCTCTTGCCTGCTTTGACAAGCTTCTCTCATTTTTATAAAGCCTGAGATACACACAGATAAGGAAGCATCACACTTGGCCAAACGTCTCCTGTACACAGTCCTGCCTGCCCTCAGAAGGGAAAGAGGAACATTGAGAATATAAGAAAGGAAGGGGGGGGGGAGCTTGGAGGAGCAAGAAGAATGGTCCTTGCTCCCTGCAACTGCCTCTTCCCTCCATCCCCTGCCTCAGCCTCAGTCCTGAAGCCCAGGGCAGACCTGCCTGTGTAGACTGAAGGCCAGGTAGTATAGCATGTCTGGGTCTCAGTCTGTCCACCCAAGGCCACCACACTATCACAGCAGCTCCTAAAATCCCCATGTCCCAGCCAGCTGTGTGACTAGATCAACCAGGCTGCTGCTGGCATGGCTGGCTGATCAGACTGCTGCAGACACAACTCCAAGCCAAAGTCCTTTCCTCAAAGTCATCAGCTTTAGATCTTCCTTGCTGTGAGCAAACACCTCTTTTGTAGCATGCCAAGGGCAGATGGTGGGCCGTGCCTTGTCCTCCAGCACAGAGCAATATGTGAGGACCCCTGTGGTGTCTGCACCAGGGGTGCTGAGAACTCTCTGAAGCAGGCTCAGCAGCGAGTGGACATCTGCAAATAAAGCCACTGGCTCATCCTGCATCCCACCTTCTCTAGGATGAGCTAGGGTCTGTGCTCTCCAGCAGGAAAGAAAAATTCTAATGCCATTGCCATTGTCTTAGAGGAGCAGTAACTATGCACCTACCTCTCATTTTTCTTTTTATGATGATGGCTTTTCTTTTTGTTTTGGTGTCAGGAACTGAACTCAGGGCTTGGTGTATACCAGGCAAATAATTCTGCCAATAAGTCACATCCTGGCCCCATTAGAATTTATTATGACTATTGAGAGAAGATCTCACTACTTAGCTCAAGATGATCTCATACATGGAATTCTCAATTACAAGCATATTCCAGATATTACAACTTTTTTGTATGTGTGTTCATGTGTATACATACATGTATGTAGGAGTATGTGTGCATATGTGTGTATACATGTATATGTGGAGCCCAGAAGTTGACATTAACTTTCCTTCAATCTCTTGCCATCTTCTTTTTTTGATTCAGGGTCTCTCAGTGAACCTGGAACTCTCCACTTTAGCTAAAGTGGCCAGCCAGCCAGCCTCAGAGATCCATCTGTCTCTGTCTCCCTAGGGCTAGGTTACAAATGCACACCCTCATGTATAACTTTTACATGGATTCTGGGGATCCAGTTTTGGGTCCTTATGCTTGCACACAAGCATTTTATCAACTGACCCAGCTACCCAGACCCAGACCCAGACCCAGGCCCAAACCCAGGCCCAGACCCAGACCCAGACCCAGACCCAGCTCCAGCCCTGGCCCCAGAAAAATGTGTGAGACAGGATTTCACTAAATAGCCTTGGCTGGCCTGGATCTTGTTATGTAAGTCAGGGTGGCCTCAAATTTACAAAGATCTGCCTGCCCCTACTTCTTAGTAGTAGGATTAAAGGTGTACACCAGGCTTTTGTTTTGTTATCAAGCAATGCCAGATATAGGCTCTATTAGCAAAATGTTTATTGTATAAACATGAGAATCTGAGTTCAAACGTCCAGCACATATGTAAAAAGCCTGGAGTGATGGCTCACACCTATACCCAGTGCTGGGGAGGTGGAGGCCGGAGGATCCCTGGAGGTTGCTGCACGGCCAGTCTTCTGGGTTGGTGAACTCCAGGTTTAGTAACAGACACTGTCTCTCTCAAACACCAAATAAGTCAGGAAGCAATTGACAAAAACACCAGCTGTTGACTTTGGTCTCTACACACATGCACATGCTTACCACACACACACACACACACACACACACACACACACACACACGCACGCGCACACACACACACACACACACACACACACACACACGCGCACACACACACCACACAGTGACAATTCTGGAATTTTGGCTCCTTTAAAACAAAACAAAGCAAACCACAGAAACAGTATAAGAATGTGATTTCATTTTTATCCCAAGTGTGAGGATATGGGGCTGCTCCAGATTGTCTGCAGCAGCTGACTATGATTTGCCTCATGCTCTAGCAGAGGCTTGGCTTTGCCAGTTGCAGAGTTTCTATGATTATGTGATGTTTGGAATTCTGGAAATTTTTCAGAGAATGTATAAATGCTAGGTCACAGATAAATGGGGTTGGCCATTTGGAGGGGGGGGTTGTGGTTTGTTAATATAGTGCTCAAGAAGAATCATAAGAAATAAATTAGATTCAGCTCTCTCTCTCTCTCTCTCTCTCTCTCTCTCTCTCTCTCTCTCTCTC
>JADRCD010200614.1:20042-39605 GCA_019843815.1 Montemys delectorum | reverse complement strand
TGTGTGTGTGTGTGTGTGTGTGTGTGTGTGTGTGTGTGTACGTGCATGTGTGCATATGTGTTAGCATATGTGTTGATGCACTTGTGTGTTTAAGGCTATACATGCACATGTAGACTGGAAGTCAACTCAAGTACTGTTCTACAGAACACTGCCTACCTTGCTTTTTGAAATTGTCTCTTCTGTGGCACCTAGGCTTAAATATTAGGCAAGACCGGCTGGTCAGCAGGCTCACGGATCCTCCTGTCTCTACCTCTCAGCACTGGGAATACAAGTATGCACCACAACAGTGAGGCTCTTATGTAGGTCCAGGGATGAAACTTGGGTCCTCATGCTTGCACATCAACTACCTTACAGGCTACATTCTCTTCCTGAAAAATCTCACCATATGGTTCTTTTCTCTTTCTTTCCTTTTATCATGTTCTTGAGAAGCTCAGAGTCATGGCCCTCTTTGCCCATCATAATCTCCTCCATTGTCTAATTAAGATGTGTTTTTGAAAATCTCTAGTATTGTTGATTGTTGCTTTTAAGGTCTTTCATTCCATCACAAAAGGACAATATAGAATCAAATAGCAACTTTATGGTCACAAGAAGCTGCAGACACTATAGAAAATCAACTACCAACCACAAGTCAGACTTATCATATACTAGCTTAGAGAGAAGTTCAAGTCTACTGTACCAGAATGTACTTTTGGAATATCACCATCCCAGGAGATGAGCTTATTATAGCTTGAAGTAAACACAGACAACACATCCAGGCACTGTTCAGGTGGATCTGTGCAACTCCAGACCAACTCTGTCCATATAGACAAAGAATCCACAGGTTGCTAGTCTGGAGCTTAACATTAAGTATAGTGCATGGTTAATAGAATGGGTAACAATTTACCTATAGATTTAGCTGGCTTCTGCAATAGTTTTACACAACCAGCAGATGATGACACAGGCTGCTATATAACTATGTTGCCATTAAGAGCTTCAGAAGTGCCTAAGGCAATTCCAGAAGAGATGGTCAATCCCAGCTTAGATTGATTTTGCCCTATCAACTCATTACACTCGCCAGAGACAGCAACATGCTTATATATAATATTTAAAATGTCAAACAGGATAGTGCTTGGCATTAGACTGAATTTATAATCAACTTGGGAATTCATTCAACTAAATACACTGAATATCAATGAAGGCCAGTATCTACTCAGTGCTTACCATGGGCCAGGAACTGGGCTAATATGTCTTACAAGCCTGAGACCTTGACTACTACCACAAAAACAATGCTGTAGGGTAGGTGTTCGTAGTAAGGAATTTTTCAAGCAAGTCTAGGAGGATGCTTCCTCTGAAGTTTATCTCATTAGCTTAGAGATGTTAATCACAGCAACACCAAATGGTTTGGGGATCACTTTTCACCATTTTCCACCCCACCCCCCAAAAAAAGTATCCAGTAACTAGTCTGTGACAAATACTGAAAGACAAAACCTAACATGCACCGGCTAGAAACAGCTCAGCAGTTAAGAGCATTTCTACTCTTCCCAAAGACCTAGGTTTGATTTTTAGAACACACATGGCACCTCAAAAGCATGTTCCATGGAATCCTATGCATCTTATAAACTCCACGGGTATCAAGGCAGGCAATAAATAGGGTGCATGGATAGATATGCACCACTCATACACGTAAAATAAAACAATAATACTCATAAAATGAGATAAATAAATCTTAAAAAAAAAACACAACCGAGACTAAGAAACATGCCTACTCCCATAGTTAACATTTTCTAAAATACTCTGCTCACTTCTGATGTGTGGTATAATACAGAGCATGTGCTAATAAAGTCTGACGTTTCCGTACGATACGTGAAATAACAGAGGACACGTGCAACAAAGTGCAATGCTCACATAGGATATAGAAGATACCCAATGATAAAGTTGCTTCTATGCTTCTGTTTACTGTGTAAAATACAGAGAAAAAGACTATCCTAAAGTTTTAAAAAAAATTATCTTTCAAAACCAAAGCCCTACTTACTTCCAAATATTTCTGGGGGGAAGGGGGCACACAGTGAAATTACTCTAGTCCTACTATGACTTTTGTCATGTACAGTGGTGATACTGATGAGAAGAAAATGACAAGATGACATTCTTTAATCACGGCTGCACCCTCTGCCCTCCAGAGCCCCTTCTCTTCCTGTAAAATCCACAAAACCTGCACCATAGTTACACTTTTAAAACGGTTGCAGATATTTACAATACTAGCAACTCTGCTTTAATTTGAATAGGGGGGCAATGGTGGTGATTTATCTAATTCTATGTTCTTGGTAGGATAAAACAAACACAACTCAGCTGTAACATTATTCTTCAGTGAAAATAACATCGAAGACACAGCTTCCAGAAGCAGGCAGCAGCTAAAGGAGAGCTCCAGTAACTGCAGAATGCAAGCCCTCTCTTGCCTGGTCCAGAAGCAACATCCTGCCCAGGGTCTAGCCTTTCATGCTAGAAAGGGGTGGATACAAGGGTCCTCTTGCAGAAATGCTGCCCAGTTTCAACTCAATAGCCAAGAGTAAGCTTCCCCCATGGGTGTCAGAAAGGATTTCAGCCTGGCATTTGGGCAGTTACAGTGTGAGGACTCTAGAGGGGGAGTGCTGTTTTCCTGGAAACTCTAAAATCTCTATCTCTTGGCTCTGCCCAAGCCACCAATCAGTTGGCCCTGAGTGATAATATCAAAGTGAGTCCTGGAAGAGACACTGAGGACTCTCTGAAATCCTTTCCAGGGATCTTCACAAGCCAAAGTACTTTCGTCCTGTCTCCACCTCACTTGCCATTTTCACTCTCGATGTGTCATCAGAGCCAGGTGAGTTTTCAGCGGCTGCATGACACCATCAATGCAAAGCGCATACAAACAGACAAACAACAAAACCATCTAAGCCAGACATTAAAGTGATGAACACCACAGAGATACTCACCTTTACTCTTCCCACTATTTCTTCTTTTTAAATTCTAATTTAGAGAATAAAGGCATCTTTTCATACACACTATTACTTGTGTTTCATAGACAATAAATTGAATATTTTAATGGATTAATAAATACTATACAATTTTCTCTGGTTAGTTTCTCAAAAGTAACATTGTTCTATATTACCCACATTATAAATGCTCACTGGAGTACACAGGGATCTTTAACTATCACAGAGTGCTGAAACTAAACACTGCGTATACTGATGCTCCAGGGAAAAGGGGGATGAACTGGCTTTGCCTGAAGGCTGCATATGTAAGAGCAATCTGAGCAGCTGGTGCCCAACCTGTCTTCCACTGCTCCCACCTGGGAGTCACCAGCCCTCAGAAAACAAGAAGGGTGATCTCATTTTCCATGCTGGGAGATCACAGATCCCCTGCAGGATTCAGGGGTGGAGCATGTGGGATTTCAGGATTCAGTTCTAGTACTGAAGACACATCCCAGGATCAGGGTCACGCCCTCTGACCCTTCACTTATGGAACCCCTACTGGCTCATGTTTTCCAGTCTTGCCAACACATTCCTCAGGCTTCAGGCTTATATTTCACTTGGTTCAGAATACAAGACACAGTAGAGGTCCTATTTGTTGGGCAATTTCAAAGTCTTGAACATTTGGTGAACGACACTGGGACACTGACAAAAAGAAAGAAAGAAAGAAAGAAGGAAGGAAGGAAGGAAGGAAGGAAGGAAGGAAGGAAGGAAGGAAAGAAAGAAAGAAAGAAAGAAAGAAAGAAAGAAAGAAAGAAAGAGAGAGAAAGAAAAGACAAGAAAAGAAAAGAAAGAAAGAAAGGAAGGGAGGAAAAAAAGAAGGAAGAAAAAAGTCAGCTGTTAGGGAATAAAATACTCATGAGTGACTTGACCTTCTGAATAAGTAAAAAGTTCATTTTTCAAGTCCTGCAGACATTTAAACTTGGTGGTATGCAGGTTTGATTATGCAGTGGCTGGTTTTCGTATGTGGGCAGGTGGCTCTCAAGAGGAAGAAGCTTTAATTCATAAACCACATGCTGTTTTGATCTTAGTATGTGACCACAACTTGGTCCATCAAAGTGGCTGAGAGAGATGGAGGGCCTACAGCAAACACGGTGGGCCTCAGACATTACACCAGGCCAAGGGGCTCACAAAGGGACCGGGATGCAGTGACTTAGCCAATGCTGCACACTTTGGGCAAGTGCTGCTACAGTTTGGCCTTGGAAATGATCTGAGATAGTGTGGGATTTCCAGAGGTTCCCATGAGCCTTGTCCTGAGCAAGGGGTTACAGAGGAACCGAGAGAGAGAGAGAGAGAGAGAGAGAGAGAGAGAGAGAGAGAGAGAGAGAGAGAGAGAGAGAGAGAGAGAGGGGGGGGGGGGGGGGGGGGAGGGAGGGAGGAAGGTAGATATTATTTTAATATCTTCTGCTTAAAGACTAGCAAGAGTACAATATTTGCTATTTTTAAATGACAGTGACCTCAAGAGTCCTAGCAAGGATCTCACTTTAAATTATTCATGACAATCCAATGAAAGCTGCAAAGAATTGGCCATCTTAGCCTCAAATTTCTCTCCACACTCAGGGGCATAGAGGGCACAGCCTGGATTCTAAAGGCTTAGCCAGAAGCCAAGGGTCAGCCTCAACCATATGATCAGGATGACCTTTACAAACCAAAAAGAAATCTACCCTTGCAGGTGGCCTGCTTTGGCCAAGGAAATACCATTAGTGTCGTAGTTGGGGGAGGGGACCTTTGTGGCAGGAAGCCTCGAATACCTGATCCCTGGGCAGCCTGTTCACCACCAGGCTGAGCTCAGACTGGTGCCAGCACTAGCTGCCACAATCCGGAAACCCAAAGGGAATGGGCCTTTGACTGTACTGGCTATGAAGTCAAACTCCATTGGGAAAGGTGTCCACTGGGAGGTTAAGTTCAGCAACTGTGCCACCCAAGGGGGAGAGGAGGGAGTCACCCATGCATACTGGGTTTTTCTTCAGGACACTTGGCATTTGATATTCAAGTACCTTCACCTAAGGTTCTGAATTCTCCAGTGGCCCACTTTACACTGGCCTTTCTTTCTCATCTAGTATGTTCTATGGCATAGTCTACATCTCCACCTATGAACTCTCTAGTTCAAGGGATGTGGAGTACAGATCAGAAGTTCAGAGAGCTTCACATCCATAAAGAAAAGCCAAACCTGAACCTTCTTCTCAGCCCCCTCACAGGCATCCCCACGCACATCACAAATTTACTGTTGTGGCCTTTGAAATACAAAGACTGGCTCTAGGGAACAGTTCTGCCTAGCATAAGTCTTCCAAGACCAGGGCTTACTCTGCTTTCTGTAGCCTGCTAAGATGATTGCATTAATCGTCTCGCACACCCCACTTGGGACTCTAAGATGTGATACTCTTAGACTTTCGGAGACATAATGGAGCTGGAGGAAAGAGCCTACTGACTGATGCCTATTTCCCCCAGGGCTTCCCCTTATTTCTGGCTGAACACATACAACATGTGCTCAATGACCAATACATACTCTGAGACCATTTGCATAGAACCTGGATTTCCTACTTTCATTGAGTGAGGTTTTGCCAGCAATAACATTTGTAGGCTCTCTGTACTTCTCTGGCAAGTTTGGATTAATTAAACTGGGTACACAAATTCCAGCTTCCAGTCAGCTGTTTTCTGTGAGGAGAAGCCTATAGTTAGTCAGAGCCAATACCATTGTCCTGCTGAACTTATAGGGCTAAATCACCCATATGCCGGTCATCCTGTCAAAGATGAAAGCAGATAAATAACTAATTTGAAACATTTAAGCCACTTTCCCCAACCCAGTTTTTACCAATAATAAAAATTGTATCATGTTTCTTCAACTGATGATTCCTTTGTCTTATTTGGCTTTAGATGGATGAAAAGTATGGTTTAGGTCCTCCCAAGGACAACAGAATCACCTACAGACACACTCACAGTCTTGTCAAGTGAGCAAAGATCATGGGTAAACATCTATCTACAGGTCAATGTTTTGGCTAAGGATGTAATGCAGTGTAGATAGAGCAGAGTTCAATCCCGGCACTGTCAGTGGGAGTGGGTGGAATCAGACCAAATGAAATCACCATTCCACCATCCAGGTCAGTCACATGGTCAGTAACATGGTAGTGTGAGGTTGAAGACTTGAGACCAGACAGTCAGGGCTATGCAATTTCTTGGAGGAACCAAGTACTAGGAACAGAAAGCTTTACCCCTCCCCAGGCTACCGTGAGACTTCAGTTTGAACCCAAGCTAGTATATCAGGAAAAACAAACAAACAACAACAAATCAACAATTTACAGAAAATAACAGCCAACTCCCTCATCCAAAACTAACATTTAAGAAATCACCAAGAGCAACTTGACTCGTAACAAATATCTACTTCAAAAGTCACCTATCCCATGTCGGCCTCAGTCTTTTAGGTCTTTCCATTTAAAAGACCAAAATCTGCTCCTTAAAAACGAAATCCCTTAAGTCCTCACTTGAAAGTTCAAATCCCCCTCCAGGAGGTAAGTCTCTAAAGTCCACAAGAGTCTTACCTTGATCCCACTGAGTCAGGTGTGTTGTCTTATGTCCTGTGAACTCCTGAAGTGGTTACCTAGGAGCCTCAACTCCAGTCAAGCCCCTGAGCCTTCAGGAGCAACAGTTAAGCCAGGCTCTGTTTGAAGCTTGTAAGATAGCTATGGATAATAATACTTACTGGTTTCAGGGAATTGATGAAAGGACTTCAGGAAACAATGCGGTTTACGTAAAGGCCTTCATCCAACGCACAGTAAGTACTCTGCTAATATTATATTTAACCAGTGATTCCATTTTAAAAGAGACCCAAACACTTTTTTTAATGTGCTTTATTTTATGAGCCCAAGGTGACAAGAAACAAGGCCAAATGACAGAGAGATTTTGAACTTTATCCTTCATTGCAAACACTCTCAAACTCAACTGTATCGAGGAACACTCAAATTTACATCAATAGGAGTTACTAATACCCAAGCTATCATATTTCTAAATGTTACAGTTGGACTTTTAAAAAAAATGGTGGAAATGTGTGTATATTGCTTGGTGCACCCATCTGGAAATTCTTGCATTTGCTGTTAAAATTCCTAGGCATACACATTCTCAGGGTCTGCTGAGGACTTACTGAATCCGAAGCTTGCAATGGGGTTTGTTTTAAGCAAGCTTTCTAGTGACTCTTATGTAAGCTAAAATTTGGAAAACACAGTCCTGGGGTATCTTTGGCATTCATGCCCAGGTGGCATGGAAAAGAGTGTTGAAAGAGGTGAAAAAAATCGGAAGCGTCACACTCCAGTCCATCAACAACAAATCAAATAAGTAAATTGTACCATACTTATAGCATGCAATGATCTACATTAGTGAAAATGAACAAATTATAGCTACAAAACTCAACGGGATGAATCTCGCTAACATAATAAGCAGAAAACTAAATCACGAATGAAAGCATAGCACATAGATATGTGCATGGTACATATATATATACTGAACAATGTATATAATTTATAAAAGCCACATCTCCACACTTAAGGAATGAATTATAGAGGATGTGGCTATAACAGAAAACAAGGAATAAATATTAGAAACACAGAGATGAGTTTTATATTAGGAAGAGAGAAAGGGATGTGTCCAAAATTCTGAGGAAGATTGAAGTTATTCTTCCCAAGCCTGCCTAGTAGTTATACTGACATAGTTATATACTTTGTTTTTAAAAGTAAGGCCGGCAAAATAGCTTAGTAGAAAGCGACACTTGCTACCAAGTTTATGTTCTTCAGTTGGATCACCTGAACCCACCTGGTGAAAGAGAGCCTACTCTCCCAAGTGGGGTTCTCTGACGTCTCACACGCATGTCCTGGAAGCCGGCACCCCCACACCTCCACACAAATATATAGGATATAAAGTCTATATGTAGTACTTATTTTACTCTCTCCTTCACTACACCATACCTTTTAGAAAAAAAGATACTTTTCGAAAAGATGATCTTCAAATTAATTAAAAATTAGGTGTCAATGACCTTTGATGTTTTTTTCTTGAGTTTCATATATATCAAACTCAGGAATTCAAAACACAACATCAGGCTGCTTGCATAGGATTCAAGCCCCTTCTCATAGTAAAAGAAGCACTGGAACCATCATGTATTGGTGTTGTACTATACAGTAGGTGTATGCCTTTGAGAATTCAATAAACTAATACAGTATTTTAATACAATTTCTTAGAGTAGTATTTGGATGAAATATAGGAACTATTGGGAAATAAAAAGGTACAATTATGACATGATAACACTTAAAGTTAAAGCAAGATATGCTATAGTTAATTGTCAAAAAACAATGGCCAGATCATTATCATTAGAGCAATGGATCTACCTCTTTGCAGGGACAGTGCTAACATTAAGCAACACCATCATATGACATTCACCATCTCCCCTGCTGCTGGGTTCTCATGTTAAAAGTATTCAGAAGTTGAGTAGGTCTCCTTACAAACCTGCACATACATCTACAGTTATATGAGCTATGTGTATATATCCATTATGGGACTTTAAAACAGTAAATGAGAGAAGGAAGAAAGGGTCAAAAACCACACAATGGCCCCTGTCTGATCATGTGTGGTGTCCAAGAGGATCCTGAGAGAATCATACTCTATACTCATTCCCCCTCTAATTATAATGATGGTGGAAGTCTATCAGTCTACACTTTAGAAAGGAAAGATGATTAAGAGATATACTTTTCAATTTGGGTTTCCAAGTGTAGTCTTAGGAATGCTGAAGGGAGGCTACCCATACACTGTCACAAACTAACCAGCTACAATACTGAGCACTGAACAAAGCCATGTACAGATTAAATGTTCAAACTTACTCAGATCATTACCTTTCCTCTTGACTAATTTTGTTTGCATAACATAATGATGTTGTTATAATTATATAACATAATTATATAAAATGTTGTAATTTTGTGACTAGGTCACAGAATCTTCAGCCAAGGATCTAAATTTGTACTCACGACATGAGAGCACTTTCTTTATACACACATACTCGTGACAAATAGGATTCATTACCCCTACTGTACACATGGACATACCAACAAACCACATTCCCACTCCAGACGAGGTATCAGAGCTAGGGCACCAATGCAGACTGACCAGCAACTCCACAATGACAAATATTTTATAGACTTACTGCTGGCTATTCTTTGTCACTTTTATACATGCATATAATCTAGTTTATTCCTTTTCACTTCCCATTACTTTGTATCACCCTTCTCTTCCTACTATAACTTTTCTTCTTTTCAAAGGTCTCCTTCTTACTTTCATGTTCTCCCCCTCTGTATGTGTGTGTGTGTGTGTGTGTGTGTGTGTGTGTGTGTGTGTGTGGTAGTTTAATTAAGGTTGTTTGTTTTCTTTCAAATGTAGGATAGAGATTCAAGTCTTTACACTTGTGTGTTTAACCTGGAATATCTATAGAAGCCAGAAAACTATTAAGGGGGCCAAGGAGAAGAAGTTCAGATTTATGAAAGGCAGAATAGTAGAATGCAGACATGAAGGCATTAAGGAGAATAATAGTGTGTGTGTAGGGGGGGAATATAGCTAGGAAAAGGAATGGGAAGGGCAGAAAAGAGGGCACCAAGAATATGAAAAGCAGCATGAAGATCGATGCCCTTATATGAAAATTAAAAAAAAAAATAGAGCTTGGATATAAGTACTGTCTATGGGACTAATAATGCATGTCCTAGAGGATATAGGTTATTAAACAGCAACCTCAGTGTCGGACATGGATGTATCCCTCTGAGCTGTTGATCAGGGAAATCTCAGAGGTCTCCAAACAATGCAGTCCATTGTAAATGGTCTTTGCGGTTAACTTGAATTTGATGGTTAAGTTTAACCCCATTGTTGAAGGCACAGAGTCTACTGTGGTTACAGATGGAGAAATAGAGCTAGAAATGACCCAAAGCTCTCTCTCTGCTGGCCAGCTTTCATTGTCCTGCAAGGCACTGTGCAGGCTGCTGGAGGAAGAAGAGACCTCACTGGTAGCCTATCCAACTGTGAAACCTTCCAGCTAAAAACGATGACCATCCTGGCATGCCGTGATGACCACTCGTGCTGCAGCAGTGGGGGGAAACCGACAGTTTTCTTGCTGGATTGAAGGCTTGATTTGCAAGAGAACTTCAGGCCTAGTTCCGTAAACCTGGCAGTAACCTAGGGCTAGAAAGGCCTCCCTCTGGCAGAACCTAAACGGACATGATAAATACTTATCCTTAAATACTTACCTTTACACACTGATCAGCTCAGTCTTGAGCCCTCCTCAGAAAATTTTCTTTTTTTGCATGAATAATGCCAGACTCGAAACTAGTCAAATTTCACAAAACAAGTGATTTAGGGTGCTAGGCTTTAAAGGTGGTATCTGTGCCACATCCCTCTCTTCACCAAAGCTTACAGGACAGTACAAAAGGGGCAAGGCTGAGGGAAGAGTATGAAAGCCAGAGAGGAAGGAGGAATGGCGAGAAGGTGTCTCCTGGATGTTAGAGTACCTCTGTGCTCACTTACTGCCTGTCACTATGGTTACTCACACAGGATTTGCCTTTTCAACATTTCTTCAAGTAAGTGGGAAGGGCTCATCAGGTCCCACCCTCCTTTAGAAGTCCTGGGGTTGGAACAAGGTGCCTCTCCCTTCGGTGATGGAGCCACAGATGAACTGTAAGCTGCCCCAGTTGCTTATGTAGAGTGACCATTCTTTAACCACTAACCACAACACCACTCAAAGCTACTGACTCAGTATAAGGTTATATTTAATAAAGGAGGCATTTCTATCCAGAGGGTTCGAAAAGCGAAGAGAAATATATTATAATGCATATGTATGCTTTATGAATGATATATATGCATATGTGAATGTATATGTAAATCTTGGAAAAATAGCACGAGCCACATTACTTCACATTGCACTTGAATATAAGCTCTGGTATAGTATGATATTATGATATTGACAGAGTTGTCACTGCATATCTTGACACATCAGCCAAAGATATACATATTTGTATGTGTATATATTTTAGTTACAAAGTGCCAAGTTTTAGGAAGATAAGGAATTGAACTTTGAAAATATTCATTATCAATGCAAATAAATCACTAAACACAAACTCACCATTTTCCAAAATGCCATTATTTTCCACCTAAAATTCTATAAGCAATCTGTTGAGTCATCCATTGTACTTATATTTAAATATGCCACTGCCCCCCTTTAAAATACAGATCCATCAAGAAGGCTTCTAAACAAAAATTCATAAATCCAATCATAGCTTCATCTACATGGAGATTAATTGTAAATCAAACCAATGGTTATGCCAATCTTTCTGCAAAGTTCTTATTTACCTACCAGAGAAGACAGAAAAGCACAAATACTCTATGTGAATAATTACTTTTTTGGTTAAAAGAGCACTTTTCAGGGAGATTTTCTTTGGTGGGGTTGTTGTTGTTTATTTTTGTTTTCTTGAGACAGACTTCTCTGTGTATCCCCAACTGTTGTGGAACTCTGCCTGCCTCTGCCTCCCAAGCCCTGAGATTAAAGGCATATACCACTGCCAGCTGAGCACAATCTTTTTAATGCAATAAAATAAAGTACAGGGCTGGGAAGATAGCTCAGTGTAAAGTAAAGTGCTTGCTGAGTAAGTATAGGGGCCTACATCTGTTTTCCAGAATTTAGTTACAAAAGCTGGGTATATGAAATGCCGGGGGGGGGGGGGGGGGGGGGGGAGGGGGTTGGGATGAGAAGACAGGCAGGTCCCTGGGATTCTCTGGCCAGCTCCTGAACACTTCATCAGCTGAAGGTCAATGTCTCAAAAAACGAGATACACAACGCCTGAGAAATGGCAGCCAAGGTTGCCCTCTGGGCGCCATACGCAGGCACACCTGCACACAGTTACACTTACACAGTCAAATTCAAGTCTGCACCTGTAAGAGGAAAATTAAATTAGTTTCCCTCCTGACCAAAACCAACCAAACAAGAGACATAACTGTGTGAGGTCTCAGCGAGTAGCCAGGCTAGATGGGAAGGAGTGTGGGGATGGGGGTGGTGCCGTTTTCATTGTCAACTCAACTCTTTAAACACAGTTACATAAACACCAGAGGGTGAAGTCCACCCAACTCCACTCCGGAGAGCTGAAAAGGAACAGTGTAGGGCGCAACAAAGCACTCTGTTTAAGCTTTTTTTTTTTTTTTTTTTTTTTTAAATTAAAAATGAACATGAAAACTGGGCAGAGGGCCTTGTTGAAAGTGGGTCACTGGTGAGCTTGGAGAAGATATTAAGAACCATCACTAAAAAGATTAGGATCTGCTTCTGCAGGAAATGCTGTGCTCAGAAGGGTAGTTCTTTGGTTCTAGATTCCTTTCACAAAAGAGCAGAGTAGAAATGCTAAGTCACCATATTCCACTAGAGCCATTGTGCCTGATTACCAGGACGACCGACACAGAGATCCAAATGGTAGATCCACAAAAGGTGTTCAGTGGCCGGACACCACAAAGGTTAGATGCTCTTTCCATTTTTACCCTCCTTAACCTATTTCTATAGCTATTTCTGTGAGTCTTTTGTACTTCTGCGGCTGCTATAAATGTAAATAATAAAAATACATGGATGGCTTGGGCCATGACTGAGTCTGAGATAACAGACAAAAGGGAACAGAACCGCATACTCTAAAAAGGTAAAAGGAAAAGTCAAGAGCATCTATGTTGTTTCTCATCTAGCAGAGAGCTGCCACTGGGGGACTGTCAGAATTGGAGGGGCTGCTACAGCGCTACCATTAGCACAACTGCGGCTACTAGGGTACTGTGTCTCCATCCGGGATCCTCAAAGCAGCACATCATCTAGGAAGACTCACACAGTGTTTCTCAGTCGTGGATCAAGACCCTCACAGGGACACATATCCCATATCCTGTCTATCAGCTATTTATATCATGGTTCAGTAGCAAATTTACAGTTATGAAGTGGCACAAATACTTTTATGGTTGGGGTCACCACATGTATAGTAAAGGGTCACAGCACTAGGAAGGTGGAGGACCACTGATTTAGCAGAGTGTACATGTATCTAAGTGTGTGTGTGTGTGTGTGTGTGTGTGTATGTATGTATGTAAGAAAGTTATCTGAATTTCAAATTCTATACCATATAAGGAAGCACGCTATCAAAAGGTAATCTGTTAACGCTGGCATCAAGTACCTTCTAGAGCAGCACCACGGGAACTGGCACAGGGCAGTACTCTGCTGCACAAAGTACACTTTTCTTTATTTCCTGGCCCAGAAAACATTCAAAAATGAACGTAAGATTTTTATGTCAATCAGTTAAACCAACATGAAGCAAAAACAATTAGCATGCTCATAGTCAGTTAAATATTTATATTTAGTAATGGATAACTTTCCTTTTGTATTTAATAAAATTAATGGTGTTTTAGTCATTTATCTCAGGTATCCTTTAATACCTTCCCACCAACAAGTGAAAAAAAAAATTTGGCCACACAGCGGTGGCACACGCCTTTACTCCCAGCACTTGGGAGGCAGAGGCAGGAGGATTTCTGAGTTCGAGGCCAGCCTGGTCTACAGAGTGAGTTCCGGGACAGCCAGGACTATAAGAGAAACCCTATCTCATAAAAGCCAATAAATAAATAAATAAATAAATAAATAAATAAATAAATAAATAGAGACAAGTCAGGTGTATCCATTTACCCACAGGGGGACATGTTACAGGTAAAATATTTATAGGTGTTCTCAACAGAAAACAGCATATTCCCTATAAAATGCTCAGGAACTTGTCTGAGTCACACTGTTGTCTTACAAGTTTCCAAGTAACTTCATTTGTGAGAGACAAAAGTAATTAAAAATATTCATGCATGGAAAATGATCCATCAGAATGAAAACAATCTCTAAATTTAGGTGATGGCATATCTTCGATTTAAGGTCACAGTGAAAAAATATGGGGGAAAGACAGTTTCAAAGATGTCCATCTCCGGGCTTTGCAAAATTATATTAAGTTCCAAGGTTGGCTCAAAAACACATTTTATGTATTTGTTAACATCTATTTGTTGAATAGCAACAATCTGAAAAAAAAAATCCTTATAACTGATGAGACACTTGGCTAAGATTTCTTTTTACTACAGGAAATGATATATAAAAAGAAGGAAAATCTTAATTAAGCATCACATTTTGGCTTCAAATGCCAAATAAGAGCAAAATATTTAAGGCTAAGACTAAATAGAGAGAGTATAAAATGGGAAGACGACTCAGTCAATAAATGCTTGCCATTCAAATAAGAAGAGCTGTATTGGATTTCCCCAGAACCCCAAGAAGATCATGTGCTGTTCCCATACAATCCTAGGTCTGTAGAGGGAGTCATGGTGGCCTTGGGGCTTGGAGGACAGGCAAACTAGCTAAGTCAGCAACTAACAGTAATCCTTTACTCAAAAACTTAATAAGACAGTAGAGACTCCTTGAGGAAAATAGCTGATGTGGCCCTCCAGCCTCCAGGCATATCTGCATGCTTTGGTACACACCTACACAACTGGTTATACCCATGTGGTCCCTGCCTGCCCCCCAAATATACGCACTAATGCACTTGCACGTGCACTCACCCATGTACACTTTTGTGAATTAAATATAGGAAAAGAAACAATCCCATACATTAGAACTGAAATGCTCTAATGTGATATTCATTATCAGTATTATATAAAAAGGGGCCCAGCCTGAGTCACATTCAGCCTTCTTCAATAAATAGACATAGTTTTAATTTGGGTTCTGAAAAATACTCATTCTTGCCTGAGTTTACCTCTAAAAGCAGAATAATATCACCTATCCTGCAGGGCTACATAAATATTTCACACAATTTTCCCAGAGATCTGAAATAAACATTTCTAAATTTTAACAATTTAAAATATACTATTTGGTATTATGTGAATTTAAAAAAAAAAACTTTTCAAATTGATGACAAACACGCAAGTGTCACTGATTTTCTGTGATCCATGAGCTCCTCTGGCATATTAGAGCAACTTCCTATCTGTTCTAAAGTCCAATGGACACTATGAAACACCTGGAAGTTGTGTGGGAGAAAAGTAAAGGGCCATTGTAACAACGCCCATCACAATAAAAAAAAGTAAACATGTACAAAACCCAGGCAACAGAAGGAAGCTGGAAAATAACAAAATTTAGCTTAATGATGAAAAGAAATCCTCGGTCGACAATGCGTGTTCCAAAATTTCTGGAATTATATTTCAAAGTATAAACCTTTCAACTTACTTTCTCTTAGAAATGATTTCTTAAATCATCAAAACACTACAGAACTCAGGAGGAGAGGCGATGGGAATGGGGAAGATGGGGAACATGAGGGATGAGTGATTTAAACAGTCTAATAATCATTTTAAAGCTTCACACAGGACAGTGTTAAACTGATAGCTTCAGTACACAGTAGCAGGTAAGTACACTAATAAGTATCCTCTCTTTCTTTTCTATCTATCTCTCCAAACGTCTGTCCTTCCTTCCTCCTTTCCAAGCATACACAGGCATATTCTGTTGATGGGGGACACAGGGAGCTGGGTAGAGGGCTCAGTGGTCCATAGCCGGAGCTGCTCTTCCAGAGGACCTTGGTTTGATAGCCAGCACCCACAGGGTGGTTCACAATTGTCAGTAATTCCAGTTGTAGGGAATCGGATGCCTTCAGATTACCACCTCACTTTAGCGTCCACCCCCTCTAACAGAACAGATGAATGCTTAAGGTTCAAGTAGTCAGGAAAATGTAAGAAATATCCCAATGGTTCCTGTGAGTGTAACTTCCCAGGCACAAGTAACACTGCACAGTGCGGTCCTACCATGAGGTCAACAGGTATGCTTTATGGAAATTTAGCCTTGTATCAGTTTCTCCTTGTTGCTCTAATAAAGCACTGGACGAAGCCAAGCTGCGAAGGAAAGGGCTTATTTGGCTTATATTTCAGTCTCCTAAGGGAAGTCAGGGCAGGATCTCAAGGCAGGAACCTGGAAGCAGGAACTGAAGCAGAGGCCATGGAGAAGGCTGCCAATTGGCTTGCTCCTCCTGGCACGCTCAGTTCTCTTTGTAAGGACAATCCAGGACCACCTGTCAGGGGTAACACTGTACACAGTAGACTGGGTTCTCTTTCCCACATCAATCATTAATCAAGAAACCCCCTCACAGAGGTGACCACGGGCCAGGCGGATGGAGGCAGTTGCATGACTGGGGTGCTGTGTTCCCAGGAGATTCATTTGTGACAAACTGACAAAAACTAACCTGCACAAGCTCTCTCCACCATCCTGACAGCCATCGTTTGGACCCACTGTGTGCTGTTTCATTCTGCTTAAATTCTCTACCACTAGTTTACATCAACTTCAATTTGCATATACTCTGCTTAATCTTCTATTCCTCTATGCCATCTTACTATCCTCTTGATCCTCAGAAGACTGCAACCCCACTGTTGACTTTGACAGCATCTTCTGTAGCTATTCTAGGTCTTTGGACTACTTTAACAATTCCAACGACGTAAAACTAAAACGTTTTGTTCCACACAGTAGGAAATCTCAAGTCTGCCTGTAGTCTGTCTGTCTATTACACCACAAATTATTAAACTATTACTTACTGAGGGAGATTGAGGAACTAAGTTATCATCATTTCTAATAAACAGTGCTTCAGTAACTACCTTCAAGCATCATATACATTGTGTGTGTATCTTGAATGCATAAATAACCTGAAAAAATAACTTGATGGCTTTCTAGTCAAAGGGCAGTGTTTCTAATACCGAAGCTATCATTCAAGTCAATGGTTTTCATGCAAACCGTTCTCTCAGAGCAAATGGGGACATAAAGGTAATTTCTGTAACATTAGTCATGTTTTCCTTTAAGTTTATTTCATTCTCATCAAGAGTTCTCTTCTATCTTTAAAGTAGCATAGTCAGTCTAAGGTATTCAAGTTTAAAAGGCAAGAGCATGAAGCATGAATGCCTGCTAAGTGATCTTGTAGGGTGAGCCGCTGTTAGTAGTGAGTCCTCAGAAATCCCACCTGCCCCTCTGAGCATCTAAACATTTTTATATGTTAGGTTTAAAATTAAAGTTATTACAAGACAATTAAAAATGAAGCATGGTTCAAGTATTTTTTAAGCAATTCCCAGAATCACGAAAGTGGAAAAATCCTTAGCAACCAATTAACCCAAGCCAGGCCCAGGACAGTCATGTTGAGGTCAAAAGTCCTTAGCAACCAATTAGCCCAGCAAGCACCAGGATAGATGTGTTGGGGTAAATGAGACCACAATAGCTTGCAGTAAATAGACTATATGTAGCAGATTAGATCCCCAGGCTTCCTGATCTACACATGTTCGAGCCTCTGACACTACACAAGAGTAGTTCGTGTGTACATAGCGCAGTCTTTCTCATGATGCTTTAAATAAGTATCTATACAAAGTAATAAATCAGTTACTCACTGTCACTTGATGTCAAACTGCACTTAACACAGAAGAAAATACCCCTCTATATATTAGATTTCTACATGCAGTAAATACATGTGTGGACATATGTATACATGTTATATATCAGTATCTCTGTATGTGTGTATATGCACATACACAACCCAAGGACTAAAGACTTAGAATGTTGTATGTGCATTTGAAAGACCAAATGACAAAGTATCCTGAATAGTAAAGAACAACTGTCAAATAATAAGAAACTGAGCAGGGAGGCCTGAAGAGATGGCTCTGTGATTAAGAGCACTGGCGGCTCTTCCAGAGGACCAGGTTTGATTCCCAGCACTCATATGAAAGCTCACAACTTTCTGTAGCTCCAGTTTCCAGAGATTTGACACCCTCACAAAGACACCTATGCAGCCAAAACACCAATGCAAACAAATAAATAAATGATAGATAAATAAACGTATGTTAAAAAAAATCCCTAAAAGACTAAAGAAACTCCTCAACTTTAAAAAGAAAAAAGAAAAAAGAAACTAAAAGGATTTATGTCTAATTTAAATTTTCCCTTTAAAAACTCTGTTAAAATATGTTATCATTCAAGAACCCATATCTTTCAAAAGATCTCATTTAGTTTCTGAATTCACTTTTTCCACCTTCTTTAAAGTCATCAAATTTGTATTATAGGATATAACTCTTATCAGAATATTAACCTATGCATACCTCTTCCCCAGTAAGACTCTGGTTAGTTAAAATGTACAATATTAATTAGTTGATAGAATACTCTGGTTTTGTTCAAATGAACAGATAATAATCTTCCAAAAACTTAAAGCAAAAGTAAAGTTCTAGTAGGAAAACGCATTACAGACGATAACTTGGTGCAAATTATTTCAATTCATAGTTCTTTACTTGGAAAATACTTAGGTTCTAGATGTTCTGATGGCAGATATAAAATACTTATTCAAACAAATCCAAATTCCAAATCTATCATATTTTTAAATGGTTGATAAAATTCCCTGCCAAATCTGAGCAGTTCTTAAACTTGATTACTTTTTGTATTTGAGCCAAAAGAACAAATTTGAATAATGTTAACTTGGGTAAAATTGTGAAGTGTATACATAAACACTCCACTTCTTAAGTAACAGCTCTGATTTTCCCTTAAAATCACTCTTCTAACTTGAGAAGCTCCCACTGAGAACAGGGAGGGCCTGGAGTCTCTTACTGTTAGGAAAAAGCAGCAGCAGCATTTTAAAATGAGATTAAATGTTGCTTTAAGTCTCCACATTCTGCGATTAATAACCCCAAACCTTAATGAGGCACAACAGATTTATAAATTGCAAATTTTTAATAAAAAAAAACAAGGACAGTTTAGTATAATATACTGTCACCAATATAATGTGTTCCAGGAAGATTTTGTAAAAATAAACTTATGAAAAATCACTTCCTCTTGAACTTTTGGAAGGTCAGAGCAGACTTTCACAAAGGTATTCAAGGCAAACATCATACTTTCTGTGCATAATCTGAGCTTGAAACTGAGGCCTAAAGGTGTGTCATGTGTCCTTTGGCCATAGTTTTAAATAGTCTTTCTTCAAATCACTCCCAGTACATTTGGAATGGACCACCTCTTGCTATCACCTGATGTGCCAAAAAAAGAGGCACAGTTATACTCAATGAGCAAAGTCGAACACGAATACAAACTGAGCTGAGTTTTACTTTCACAAGAACTTAACCTACCAGGGCACATAAAAACCAAACACTGGGAAGAGACCCTTTTTATACCTAAAGTCATCACTGAATCCTGGACTTCCCACTTCCTGAAACAAAGCTTAGTGTTTTTGTGTTTTAAGTGCTGAATAATATTAACCTTTGCAAAATCAGTACCTATAGGTAGATGAGAAATATTCATACTGCATGCAGTTCTTTCAAAATCTTCATCCAGGGTTGAAACTACATGGGATCAAACTAAGATTCTAGGCTTCTGTTCCCCAACATTAAGGTACTGGCCTTGAGTCTACATAATGCAATCAAGTGTATTTAAATTAGAACAACAGGCTGTGCAATTAAATTGTGAACTAGAAAAACAAAACAGGTTCCTAATCTATTAATTACTGGGTTGGTAATAACAGTAAAATTGATTTCCCCCCCCCCC
>JADRCD010200614.1:0-19642 GCA_019843815.1 Montemys delectorum | reverse complement strand
CTAAGTCTATGTAATGGTTTGAAAGCTGCTTACATACTTTACAAAGGATGCTAATCATAACTTTGTGGCATAATGCTTTACCCCTCAGCCACTGAAGCTTCATGTTCAGATTCTGTTTCATTTCACGTAAAAAGACAATGCTGACACCTTCATTATAATGAAGGAGAAAAGGAAATCTTGGAGGGTGACTATCTTGTTATGTAAAATTAATCAGAATTACATAAATCTAGATAGAAGCATAACTAAATAAAACCCGGGCGGGAGAAGCATGGGACACAGATTGTTCTGTAAGGAACCAAAGGTATAGAGTCCTCTCAACAGTCCTTGCTATGTAGCTGGTCTGAAAAGATAAAATTCCTCTGTATTTACACTAAGAGCCTGTCCATTCTCTGTTCTAAAACCCTTGCTGCTTAGTCTGCACTGGAAAGAGGGAAAAAAGCAACTAGAGACTTTTAATAGCAGATGACTGCAGAGGAACCACGTTCACCTTGCAGATAGATCTTTGTTGTTCTGGAGTGCAAAGCAGAGCTTTAGCTCCAAGTCACTGCTAATCTCAGTTGTACAATCCGCATGGTGCACTCAACCCTATCACCCGTGAGGCAAAACTGGAATGCCTGCCTCTAATGACCTTTCAAAAATCCCCCCAGTGTGACTGCACTGGCGGAGTGGAAGGCTGTTGCATACTCCACCGGTAAAGTTATAACCTCCCTTTTCATGATGCCTTATCAATGTCGGCATCAGCACAAAAGCGATGCAAAAGAACATGCATTGGAAATATTAAGCTAATATCTAATGTTTATAAACGGTATTTTAATACCTAAAGAAAAATAAGGCATCCAAAATTCACACCAGACAAAACAGAGGAGTGAAGAGAAAAAGATTCTCCATGCATTAATGACCAACACATGCCCCAACTTCACTGATAAATATTCGATTAGAAATTACATTTATATTAGAGTTATTAACAAAATAATCATCTATAGCTGGTATTGAAGCAAAATCATTCAGTGATGTATAAAAATCCTGCTTTGAAAAGTGAGCTCTTTTGATTTATGATGTCTCTTTGTTAAAAAGGGAGAAAGAAGATACAATATACACAAGGTTTCTTAAGTTTGTCTTCCCCTTAACTTCAAACACTGGAAACAGAACTCTCTTCCTTCTTCCCCTGCGGTTTAACCTCTTTCAAAAAGCCCATTTTAAAAAGAAGAGACAATAAATGAAGTGACAGGAGGTGAAGGAATGAGGAGTGTGTGCTGGGAGAATAAAGGGCGGTTTTATAACAGGAGGTACTTTTGTTAGCAAGTGACTGGCAGGTCTCCTCCAAGTTAGAAAGAATTCCATCCACTCTCCAAAACTGCAGAGGCCAAAAATGTCTAGTCTAATAGTTCTGAAATCCCAGAGTCAGGAAAGCCTTGGGGGAGGGTGGAGAACTGGTGAGTGGGGGAAGGGGGAGAGAAAGACCAGCAGAAGAAGAACAAAAGGAGAAATCCAAGAAAGGGGAAGGGAACCAGAGGACTCGAGAGGCCTAGGAGTGGGCGTTGG
Source organism: Montemys delectorum (assembly GCA_019843815.1). NCBI lineage: Eukaryota > Metazoa > Chordata > Mammalia > Rodentia > Muridae > Montemys > Montemys delectorum. The sequence goes on along the minus strand of JADRCD010200614.1, from coordinate 18,100 downwards.
GGAGAGCACGACTCCGAGAACATTGAGGCAAGCAGGGCAGGGCGACACTCTGCAGCACCGCGCACCATGGACAGGGCTCGAAGCGGGCGCGGCCCACATCCCTCTAGAAGGCATCTAGAGAAAGAGACGCCACGCCGGCCCTGTCCCGCCTCGGTGACCGCAGCACTCTCCAGTCCCGCGGCCCGGGTGCCCAGGCCCTGACTCGAGAGAGGAGTGAACAGCACCATCTGTGCCCATTTATCGCTCCCACTGCCCGCGGGGTGGCACTTCCGAGCCTCGCCCGCACTTGGGGCTACCACCCTGCTGGCCACCCTCTCCTCCGGATTGGGGTGCGCATGGGACTCCGAGGCCGGCTTCCTTGCCACGCAGCAAGGGCGGACACACCCCTCTCTCGCAGCCTCCACCGGACCCTACTGCACGTGGCGACAAACTTGGGACCCCTGCTTAGACCCCGCCCAGAGCAAGGGTTGCTTCCAAAGCCGTGTGGTGTGGCCAGGGGACTTGCAGAAGACCGGGACTAGGGTAGGAACATCCTTGGCCGGGAAGACTCGGGAAAGTTGGGCTGGGGTCCCGCGTCGCGGAGTGGCAAGAGAACTCGGGACCTGCGTGGAGCAGGTGCTTCCAGCCGCCGCCAAGCCCCTAAGTACAGTCAATGAAAAGGCTCGCTGGCGCTCTCCCGAGAGTGTGAAAAGTGAAGGTGGCTCCAGGAAACTGCGTCCCCAGGACCCACGTAGGGAAGAGGCAACCGTACAGAGAAAGGAATATATATATATATATCCAAGTAATGGGGACTTCTCGCCAGGTCTGGTACCAAAGATCTGGGGCCACAAGCGTGCTGAAGTGCCTGCCGGCCAACGCTCTTTGTGGCAGGGGACTAGACTCGCTTTCCAAGTGGGACCAACATAGAATATTGGCAGGGTAAGAGAATCCAAAGGCCAGAAGGCAACTCTGAGCTGGGATGAGGACAATAGGACACAGGCGCCCCTGCGCACCAGGAGGCGCGCGGGTACTGGAGTGGGGTGGGGTGGAGGCAAGTCCTGTAACTAAGACACCAGAGTGAGAATTCCTAGTACAAACTCGCGACCCCTCCTTGAAAAACAAAACAAAACAAAACAAAACAAAAATCCGATCAAAGTACAATACGAGGGAGAGAAAAGCACAGAAAACTACAAAACCTAGGAGTTCTCCTGCCTCATCCTTCTGCTGCTTGGGGACATCCTTCGAGCTCGCCTTGACCCAAAGGCGAAGCCAAGGAGACCCTGTGACCGAGGTTCGCTGAAGAAGGCGCGGTAGAGCAGCTGGCCAGGGAGCCTGGCCCGGGAGTCCGGCCCGAGCTTCATGCTCGTGCAGTTTCTCGGCCCCGCGGTGTGGCACCTCCCTTCCTGGGTGCTCAGCCCGGCCCCGCAGCGGCGCGGGGAACAAAGGGACCCGGCGCCGCACGCCCCACCCCGCTCGCAGCCCGACCCACCCGGGACCTCCGCTTTACCTGAAGCAAGGCCGCCAGAAGCGGCAGCAGGGTCCGCGGCGCTCCCGCTATCCGGCACATGGAGGCGGAGAGGGGCCGAGCGAGGAGCCGGAGGCGGCGGCGGCGGCGGCGGCGGCGGCAGCAGCAGAGGCAGCGGCAGCGGCACCAACAGCAGCAGCAGCGCGGAGACGGCTCCCGGCAGTGGCCACCCCTTCCCTTCCCCTCCCCTCCCCACCCCCTTCTCCGCTGCTCTGCGCTCCCCGCCAATGAGAGCGAGCTGGGAACAAATAGCGGGCCTCGGAGTCCGCCGGACTCGCACCAGGAGTAATAAAACAGACGAGAGATCAAGGAGCTGGGGAGGGGGCGGGGAGAAGGGCGGGCGAGCGGGCGGGCGTGCGTGCGCGCCGAGAAGTGTGTGTGCGTGTGTATGTGTGTGTGTGTGTCTGTGTGTGGTGTGCGCGCGCTTGTGTGTGTGTGTGTGTGTGCGTGTGCGTGTGTGTGCGTGTGTGTGTGTGCGGGCCGCAGCGCAGGCGGCTGGGCTCCGGCCGGGAGTGCGGAGGCAGCCCCAGAGATGCAGCGGATGGAGGAGACGGAGGTGGCGGCTGGGCGGGTGGCGCTCTCGGCAGCTCCCCCACGCGAGCTTTTGAGCCCCCGCTTTTCCCTTCCCTGGGCGTCCTCGCCGGGGCCGAGCGGTGCGACAAAGCTTCCGGGGGCGGGGAGGGGGGGGAGGTAGAGCGCCTCGGGGGAAGGGCGCTAGCGGCCGTGCGCGTTGCGCCCACAAAGGGCGACGGTCCCGCTGGCCAGGCCTCCGCGGCTTTCCCCCTTTCCCCGTTCCTCGGCCACTTGGAGACTGTTCTCCGGCTGCGGCCGCGTGAGGGGTGTCACGGAGCGGGGGAGCGAGGGGGGGCGTGCGGTGTGCCGGGGATGGGGTGGGAGGAGAGCTGCGGTGGCCGTGCCTCTCGCCACCCGCGCGCCTCGGCCCCGGCCGCCTGCTCCTCGGCACTCGCGCGCACCGCGAAGGGTCTCCGCTGGCGCGACCCGGGCGAGCTGCAGCCGCTCTCCCGCCTGGCCGCACGCGCCGCCCGGGCCTCCGGGTCCCCTCCCGCCGCTGCCGCCGCCGCCGCCGCCGCCGCCGCCCTCGCTCCCGCCTCCCTCCTCCCGAGCCTCCCGCCCGCGTCGCGGCCAATGGGAGGCCACCGAGCTGCGGAGGTAGCGGGCCGGATCCGAGGCAGCCACCCGCCCCCGCCCTGCCCAGCGTTCGGTTTTCCTTCTGCTGCAGCCCACGGGGGTCGCCGGAGGGGCGGCTGGGCTCCGCCGAGCGCCGCCCAGCAGGTGGAGGGCTGCGGGAAATAAAACTACTTTGCAGGAACTTGCTAGTTCTGGCAGCCCCGGCCTTCTGTTAGGTCCGCCGCGGGGAGTCGGTGGCGACTGAGAATCGGTGGGAGGAAGGGAAGGATATCTCCTTGTTAGCCTAAAGCGTGCGTTTCTGTTTTGTCATTCTTTACAGATAGATTATTTTTCCTGGCACTGCCAGACACAGCAAAGTAGCTACACAAGCAGAGCCCATCCTAGCCATTGTTGTCTGAGCATCCTGCCGGCAGGGGATCTCAGGCCAGGCTTCTCTTTGGTGTTCTCACCTCTCCAGCCTCCGTCATTGCGGATGTACTGGAATGACTCAAGTTTCTGTGTTCTTGTTTTGTTTTCTTTGTCGCCCCCCACCCCCGCTCTGATGGGAATTTGAGAAAGCGTGCGATTTTATTTGAAATCTCTGGATTTGTGTTTTTACCGGTTCATGATGGTAGTTCTAGGCAAACATTAACAGGGACTTTGATACTCCCTCCTGCCGCACTCCGCAGCAATTAAAAATAAAATAAACAGAGAAACATAGTGAAAATTAGATCAGAAAGATAAAATGACTGCTGCAAATTCACACCAGATTAAGGATTTTTGCTTCCTTTGAAACAGGATCTTGGCAGTGTAAAACTTTACAAGTTTGGGTGACAAGTATTTTGTAGAACGTTAGATAGAGTTGGGGAGTTCTTGATTTGTTTCAAGGTAATAAATTATATGACTTTTTTTTTCTTCCCGAAACGTTGGTTGTGTAGAGGTATTGGGGGGTTGTTTTGTTTGCTTTAGCGATAAATAAAACAATCTGTTTTATATAAACATCTCAACACATTTGAAGTTAATTATCTTATTTCCAGTAAATGAACATATTCTGTCACTTCACACTCAGCTTCGGGCAACTGAAATATTAACATTTGAATCCGAGTTTCAAGACACTGATCATTTAAGAATTTGACAATGAAATCAAATGCTAATTTCTTTGACATAACTGATGCAGCTTTTAATAATGTACGTTTGCTAGCTGGGCTTTTAAAATTTTAATATTAAGTGGAAGGCTTATTCAATTTTAATTAAAACATAATATTGCAAATAAGTTTTATGACACTGAATTTTTTCATGGTTTTCTCAAAAACTAAGAAAGGTTATGTTAATTAAATTTCAATGATGAGATGAAGGACTTGGGCTAATATAGTAACCAGGGCACTTTGTTCTTTTCCCTTTTTCTAAATGTTATTGCCATCGAACTGCTAATGGCAGTGAAGTTATCTTCACAATAACATGCTTATAAATTTTATTTTCAGGGAGTCTCTCATAACAGAAGACATGAGTCAGGGAAGTAACTCCCATCTCCACACCTAGTGATTAAGCTTCATCCTGGCCATGGGGGTCTTCCTGCACCCTCCCCTCAGCAACACTAGTGGTTAATGTTTCTTATCATCCTTATTAAAGGGACAAAAGACTTGAAGAATATTTCCTTGTGAGTATCATTTGAGTAAAGCTTTAAATGTCACAGCTCCCATAAATTATGCTTTTATAAGACCCCCAAACCTGCTTTTCAGTAGCTGCCATGTAGGTCTCTTTCTCTGGGCCCAACAGTTTTGTTTTATTTCATTTTTTTTTTCATCACTCAAGTAAGTACTTTAAAATCTAATTTGCATGCTTGTCACATTTTCGTAGTTGTGAATTGGATTGGATTCTTGCCTGACTTGAATTTGATCACCTGATCAGCTAAACTATTTTAGTTGGTTTCTAATGACAAGAAGGAATAGCCTAGTCTAATATCATGTTGTTGAAGACTGAATGCACCTTTATGATGCTAATAAAGTCATTCTAGTATTGGCTGTTATAGGCACACACCCCTTCCTCCATAATACTGTACTTATAATCATCCAACAGGTGTGTCTCTTCTTATGAGCCAGTGATGGCCCCATTCTCAGGCAGCTATTCCCTGCTTAGAATATTGCCTGTCTAAAGAAAGGCTGGCTTTCCCTCCCTTGGTTTATTGAACTCCAAGAATACAAAGGCCTTGCCAGTGACCCAGAGAAACAACCGGGCAGTATTAATTTTGTTGAGATGGAGGAAGATTACAAAATTTGTATAAATGAAGACTGAGTTTGTACACCAAACCCATGTAACCCTTAACTTCTAACTAATAATCTATAGCTTATTTTGTACAAGAGGATGTCAAAAATGTGTGTGTGCCTAGCATTGCTGACAGACTGAGCACGTATAGCCAGTCTTCAGAGGATGTAGATCTCCGCATGATTCATTTGCAAGCACATTCAAAGCACAATCACAACAAATCTTGCTTTGTGTTTTCTCAGACAGGAGAAATGTACAGATGCATCATGTTTTTACAAAAGAGTCTCACTTTGAAAGCAAATGTCAAACAGTGGTAGTCTGGTCTGCAGCTTCCTGTCCTCCTTACATCCTCTGAGACATGCCTTTAGAACAGAGCTCATTGCAGCCCAACTGAATTCCTCCCAAATGTTGTATGGAATCTTTACCTCTCCTCCCAGGCTCCATGGAAAACTAGGTTAACCCTTCTCCCTTACCAAGTATCCTCAGATTATACATTCTCTGCACTTCACTTAGTCTGCATTGAAACTAGTGTTTCTTGGGGAGAATTCCATTCATGGAGTCACGGAAACTTTAGACCTGGTTTGTGCAGCCCCTCATTTTATAGATGGGTGCGCATCCACAGTGCAGGAGACTGCCTAGTCTAAGTGCAGAGTTAAGAATGGCAGCCATATTATCTTGCTACCACTTTTAACTTCTGTTCTGCCTTTTTCTGGGGAGCCCCTGTAGAAAGTAGCACTATATGAGACAATTATTGTTTTTCAGAATGCGTGGGAGCTTTGAAATCAAACTCTGCATCTCATCCCTTGCTCCCATCTCAGCTCTCTGGCATGATCACCTTGCCTTATTTAATGTAGTTCTCAAATTTGAAGATCCATCTCTTCAACACAACCTGGCTGCCAAGCACATACCCGTGGCTCAGACGAGTAGTGATGTGTTCTAATAACAGAGCAAAAACATGACTTTTAAAAAATATCAAGCATTCTTGTTAAAGTATATTATTTACCTCCTTTCTCAGTATTAGAAAGTGAAACTCAATTATCCACAGGGAAAATATAATGAAGTAATTTGAAGTACACATGCTCAAGTGAGTTATGAAAATTTGGTAGGCAGTTCAGCAGAGCACAGTATCCTATGGGCAACCCCTGGATTACAGTGAAGTTGACCAAAAAGGAATCTCATTCAGGAAAGTAAACCGCACAAGGCACAAAAAGACAGGATTTTAGCTCAAGTACACCTGAAGTTGATTATGTTTCCTAAGAGCCCAATGGCTCTTTTATTTCATGTTTCTAACGTAAGAAGAAGTCCAGTATTGCTTAAGAAATATATGAATACAGAAGATCACAGTTGGGCTTCAGCATGTAATATACAGATCTTAAATGCGATGACTTCCAAAGAGGATCCTGAGAACAGTTACTGGGGATCTCAGGGGATACTCGTCCCCTTTCCCCAGTTCTGTCTACACTGCTTTTCTAGTTTGCGTTTCTTTTTAAGATTTAAAAAGAAAGCTAAGACTGGAGAGATGGCTCAGTTGGCAAAGAGAGTATGTGCCTCAAAATCATAGGGACTAAGGTAAAACCCCTAGATTCCATATCAGCTGCTAGGAACCTGCATGCACAGGGATATGTATGAGCTGTGATGAGATAGGAGACAAACAGGGATGTGCTGGGCAAGTACTAGTCTCTTTGTCCAAACTGCCCTGTCATCTTCAGTTCATCTGTGCCCACTTTGCAAAAGAACACCATAGCTGGACTTACTATTAACCTTCCTCCACCAAAAATGGAGCAGGGTGAATCAGAGAATTCTTGCTCCGATTATGTAGTTGCATCTCCTAACAGTACTTTTCCTTTGTGCATGTGGTTCCCCAGGAAGGACTAGTGTCTAACCTGAGAAGGACAAGGCAGAGGACCCCATTTACACGGCCATCTATGTGGCCATCTTTGCAGCCATGAGGGACTCCTCATCCACCCAAGGCTGTTGACTTTTCAGGGTGGCTGCTTTAAAGCTCTTGACCAGAGCCCCATACCCAGAGTCAGTAGGCCTAATACACTCACTGGTTCTCCAGAATGAACTTTGCCCTTGGTACCTTAGGAGGAAGGCTACACATTGTTTATGTCTCCCTCCGAGGAAGGAATTTTAGCAACACCTTATCATAAACAAAAAGTAGAAAGGTGAGACTGACCTCTGACCTCTTCGTGCACCTTACAGTACTTCACCGGCCACATGTACACCCCCATATAACTGTACCCACACACAATAACTTTATTTAGTTTGTCCTAGCCTCATTGAACAGCAAAATCTGTCATAGAAGAAGCAAGGCTGAGTAAATATAGACCAAGAGAAAATTGAAACTTTGGTGACTATGTAAACATGCAGGAACACAAGTATGGCCATATCAAAATATTCTCTCTCTATGTATTTATTGATTTATCCTTTGAAAGCTTAATTCATTTTAAAATTATTGCATGAGTTGGTAACAGGGTCAGCACTAACACTCGGTTTACTTAGGCCATTTTTTATCTGAACCATTAATTAATTAATTAATTAGTTAATTAGTTTTTAGTACCAGTTCTTGCCTATGTACCATCAAGGGCAAATTGCAAACATAATCCATAGATTCTATTTAATAAAATAGGACTCCTGCGATACCCAAAATGCTCTACCTCTGTTCCTCAAGCATGGGTATTTATTTATGGGCTCACACAAGCACCCAGATTACTTAACAGCCAGAAAGTCCATTTCTCATGATAGATAGAACAGGGGAGATCATTCTGAACTCTTGGTAAGGGTTAGTGGTGCTAAACTTTTACCCTTGTGTCCTTTTAAAGGCAAAGGTCTGCCTTCCAGAAAGTTCTGAAATACAACTGTTATTGTGTAGGGAGTAGTAAAACATATTTAGTGCCTGAGCACTCATTGTGCCCTTTCTTCCTGTGAAGATTGACATAGTTGGTTAAAGTATTGGTGTGGGCTCTGGAGGCCAGAACTGCCTTCCCAAAGCTATGGATGGAAGAATAATCTTAAGCATTCCATTTAATTTCTATGCATTTTCTTATCTACTCAAAGGAAACAATGCTACCTTCCCTCGGGGAATACTGAGCACAGTAAGAAAATGTCAGTGAAACCCCATTAGTTCTTTAGAGGGAAGGGCTAGATAAGGCTGTGGTATTCTTTGAGGTTGAGAATTTAACTGTAAGAGGAGTAATTCTCTCACATCTAAATTTAAGTCACACTTTAATAATAGGTTATCATCAAGCCAAGAAGTGCTTGTTAAATCATTCCCTTATCCACAAATGTTTAAAATAGCATATTTGCCTTTCCACCTATAAAAGCAGCATTCAGTGATAGTTGAGAAAATCCATCATTAATTGTACTATAATAATCCACATATTATGTTTCTTCTTCGTTATATTGCAGTTCAACCTGGGTAGGGATATTATTATTATTATTATTATTATTATTATTATTATTATTATAGCTGTAGTAGAAAAAAAGGAGCTGGTGAAACAGTTTACTAGGTAAAGTGCTTGCTATCTAAGCTAGAAGACCTGAGATTGAGTCTCCAGCACCCAGGTAGATGCCAGGCATGGCGACTCACACCTGTAGCCCCAGTATCAGGGAACAAGAAACAGATAGGTCTTAACAGAAGGGTGAGTAGCTGGCCAGCCCATGTAGTCCAAATCAGGGAGCTTCAGGTTAAGTGAGGCACCCAGTCTCAAAAAATAAGGTTGGTGGAGATATTGGAAAAGGACACGTAGGACATGAAACAGAGCAAAGTGTGGGAGGAGTGCAGATGCAACAGGGTCAGGGTAGAGAAAGAAGACAAGAGAACCAGAAAATACACTTGGGAAAAGTCATAATGATATTTAACCTGTTGTATGCTGGCTTGAAAAAAAAAAAAGGTGAAGAAGTAACTGAAGAAGACACTGCAGTGTCAACGTCTGTTCTCCATCTACATGGCCTAGCAGGGTCTCTGCCTCTCTCTGGCTTTGTCACTCTCTACCTCTACCTCTCTTAACAATACCCATCCCCATCACAGACTGCAGGATGTTTACATGTGATCCATTCTTTATATAGAAGCTCCAAATGTTGAGTCATTATCACAGAGAAGATCATCTTTCTGGGAGTTCTCTAATTTCTTTCTTTCTTTCTTTTTTTTTTTTCTAACCTCATAAACATGTTTGCAAGGGATGGGAATATTCTCATTTTTAAACTTATTTTGACAGCCAATAATAAACATTTGCATTGAAAGTCAATTTATTAAAAGCAGATGAAAAACTGCAGATGAAATACAAAACTTCCTACAAAAGCCTGAGAACAGGCAAGGGCTCAGCTTATAGAAGGGGCTTTTGGAGAGTCAGGTCATTCATGTCACTCATCAATGAACAGAAAGGAGGGGCAGAGCCAAGGACACAGGGGTACAACTGCCCAAGAAGGACGAAAAGTCTTTGAGTGTGCTCTCCAAAGCAGAAGGGGCTCATGACACCCATGCTCAAACCTCAGGATGCTGGCAAACTCCTTATCTTTGTGACTGCTCAGAAAATATTTGCCCCGTTTTCAGAGTGAGTCACAAAGGAAAATAGGACAGGGAATTTGGACGACAGCATGGGGCTGCCTCTTACAGCTGATAAAAGGGCCATAGTACAGGGCCGCTGATATGCAATCTGGGGTATTTCGCTCTGTCCTTTCCCAGAATTTGCACATGGCTTGATAAGAGCAAGCCTGAACAGAAAGGAAGTTGCTCACCAGATGCCTGCAGCTACGCATGGAGTATGCTATTCTCTGATCCAGAACGATGACTTCAGCACATTGTAGATCCCCATCCATTCCGGCTCCCAGCAGTCTACCCCTGAACTCTCATAATTCTATCTGTCCTAAAGTTGTTTTGTCACTTTAGTGGACACAGAGATACGCATTGGTTGAAGCAGATGGAAGTTGGCTTCTCAATATTTCTCTTTCTATTTCTTTTGGGTCCCTTTTTCTTCTCATTAGAAATTTCTTGATATTTGATGCTCAATTTTATTATCTCGCAACCCCACCTCTTGCCTTCTCTTTTAAAATACTTTTCTGGAGATTCCTTCCACTCTGTCTTCCAGGCTTTTTATTGGAGATATGTGAATGGTTCCTTATTACCAAGAATATTTGGTAGCTTACTCATGATTCCTTTAGTAGACATTGCTTGTGCATTAATGTAGGAGCTTCCTGAGTACTGAAACAAAGTGTGGTTTATTTTGTTTCTCTGCCTTCTGCTTTACCTTAGTGTCATCTATTGTCCTTCCCTCACACTGTCTATAGTAGTTTATGTTCAAGGCCTTCTTGGGACTGGGGAGATGGCTCAGCAATTCAGAGCAATGAATGCTCTCCAGAGGACCCATGCTCAATTCCTAGCACCCATAAAGCAATTGATATCTATCTGTAACTTTAATTCCATGGTATGTGATGCCCTCTTCTGACCTAGGTGGCTACCAGACAGGCACATGATGAACAGACATACACACAGGTAAACACTCATATACATGAAATAAAAGCAAATAAATCTTTAAAATGAAAGATTTTTATTGGTGAGGGCTAGGCAGGATTCCATGTAGTGCCACAGTTTTCTAAGCTACCATCTGCCTTGGTTTATTGGAATCACAAGCCCAGGGCCTACAACTCAAGCTTTCTCAAGTTACCCACTCCCAAGCTTTTCTTGCCATCTCACATTCTCCTGATGAAGCTATCAGTCTGTACCTCATGCTCCCTGGCTCTCTGTACCTGGGTCTAGCTCTGCACTGCAAAGTACAGGAAGAGGTTCTCAGCTTAGGCTCAAGCCATGCGAACCTCTGTTAATGGCTTGGCTTGGCTTACCTTTGTCAAGGTGAATTATCCCACAACCACAGAAAGAGGCTCCCTGTGCAAAGTTCTGGAGGCTCCATGGCCACTGACAATTTTTCCTGTGTGAGGATTGTTAACAACCCGTATCCACGGATGAGACACACATCAGCCTTAGCAGAGGCACTTCTTGGAAGTAGAATCATGATGGTTTTATAGTGCAGATGTCTCATCGGAACACAGCCCTCCACAAAATAAGCTAATGAAAGGCAACCCTATTTTTTCATGAATAAAACAAATGTCGTCACCACAGATTCTCTTTCCCCCAAAATCATTGTTTCAGTCTGTACAAGTTTTATCTTTTGAAAAAAGATTTCTAAATGCCTTTTCTTAAACATAACATAATAGATATGAAACCATTTTTGAAATATTAGCTATGCTGAAGCAATCCAAGGAGGCATATTCACCTTTATGTGTTCCACTTGAGTTTCTTCTGACTAAATCAGCCCTGAATAAAATACTTGTCTGCATAACATGAAGAGATTTATGTTTCCAGAAGACAGTAAGAAATGAAAACTTAGAATATTAGTAGTCTACATCTGAAATCTATAGTGTAAGGGAAAGAAATATGTAATAACTAAAGTATTGGATGTGATGATTTTCAGATCTCTGTTTTTACTTTATATTGTGTATGCCCTAGGAATCATTTTTTTCTGGTGAGAGCTATTGTGTGTCTTATTCAGGGCATCCTATTTGTGTTTAACCCAGAGGAGACAATGGCAGACCAAGAACAGAATCTATCTGTCCAATGAGTTTATTGGGATTCCTTACAGGAAGACCTCGAACAAGAGCTAGTTTGTAAGAGCCAGATGATTTGGGACGCTGCATCTCAGTAATACCCCCAGGGGCAATGTGTGCTTTTGAGCACATGAAGCCCAAGAAGAAGGAAGACCAAAGTGTGGGTGCTTTGGTCCTTCTTAGAAAGGGGAACAAAATATCATGGAAGCAAACAAGGAGACAAAGTGAAGAGCAGAGACTGAAGGAAAGGCCATCCAGAGACTGTCCCACCTGGGGGTTCATCCCAGATAGCCACCAAACTCCAACACTATTGTGAACGCTAAGAAATGCTTGCTAAAAGGAACCTGATATAGCTGTCTCCTGCCAGTCCCTTACAAATACAGAGTCGGATGCTCGCAGTGCACTGAGTGCAGGGTCCCCAATGGAGGAGTTAGAGAAAGGACTGAAGGAGCTGAAAGAGTTTGCAACTCCATAGGAAGAACAACCAACCAGACCCCTGCCAGAGTTCCCAAGGACTAAGCTACCAACCAAGGAGTACACATGGCTCCAGCTGCATATATAGCAGAGGATGATCTTGTCAGAGATCAACAGGAGGAGAGGTCCTTGGTCCTGTGAAGGTTTGATGCCCCAGTGTAGGAGAATGAAGGGCAGGGAGACAGAAGTGGGTGGGTAAGTGGAGAAATATCCTCACAGAAGCAAGGGGAGAGGGATGGGATAGGGAATTTCTGGGAGATGGGAAAACTTAGTAAGGGGATAACACTTGAAATGTAAATAAATTTAAAAAAATAAATTAAAAAAAAACAGCCCCAAGTTACCTGTGGGATGACACCCCCGTTCCCCCTGTCCCCAAGGAGCATCATTGGAATTGCTTGTGTAACTTGCAGGTAGCTATTCTCCTGAAGATTTACCTGTTCCTGAAGAGTTGTCCTTTGTTCATAGGAGAGCGAGAAAGGGTCTCATAAGACTTGTGAGAACATGAGGCCAGTAAGTATCTCTCCTCTGTAGGGAGTGTTTCAATTGAGAAGAAACTACAACACAATGGGAGTTTATATGAAAACATATGGATCAGTAGGTGTTTTTACTGTAGGATGTCGAAATATCTCGCATCCTTGCTAACATTCTTGTTATTAAAAGTCACAAATAATTAATTGTTCTTCATTCTAACTTACTATAGACCTTCTATTATTCATTCAAAGCTTTATGAATTTGAGTTTTATGATCTTCCTAGCTTCATGCATGGTATCTTCTGATCGAATAGGTTAAGTTGTTGGTACTCTGTTATTCAGATCAATTTTGTAGACATATATGAATTAGCCAACATTTCTAGACATTAATTCCCAACAGTCAGTTTTAAGGCATGTTTCATGGACATCCTATTTTGTCTACAGTGGTAATTTGGCTACTTATAAGTAGTTTACAGGAGAGAAATGGCAATTTTAAAAATTGCTTTCTGCTTTGTTTCTTCTTTTTTTGTTTGTTTGTTTGTTTGGTTGGTTGATTGGTTTTTCTAGACAGAGTTTCTCTGTGTAGTCCTGGCTGTCCTGGAACTCGCTCTGGAGACCAGGATAGTCTCGAACTCCCGTAGATCTGCCTGCCTCTTCCTCCCAAGTGCAAGTGCATGTGCCACCACAGCCGACTAAGATACATGTTTTAAGGAAGAGATTCTTCTTGGCTTTTCTGTCTGTTTAGGGGATTGACTTTTTTTGTTTTCTAAAAGTGAGTTGCCAAACTATAATACTTAGCAGAGATTGAGAACGAACTGTGAGACCAATATCACACTTTGTTTCCTTTACTCTTAGCTGGAGGACAGGCATGCCTGGGAGCAGCTGCTGGGATTCTGGGGAAGGAAGCATAGTACCACCTACAGAATAAGAGCAGAGACACCCGGTGGCTTCAGTAGGGGTTATAAATGATGTGCCTCGTAGCAGTGAGGAAACCGGGTTCTGATAGTTTCTGCTTAGAAGAAAAAGCATCCTCAGACTGAGCAAGGAAGAAATCTTTCAGGTTGGTCAGAGGAACCTAAGAAACCTAACCTAAAGCTCAGGCTAAAATCTTAAAGGTAGACCCCCAAGGAACATGCTATGTTTGTTTTACCATCAACCCAGTGACCTGCACATTGCAAACCTGCCGGCACCCTGAGATTTGCAGCTCAGACTCTGGACAGCATCTGCTGTCACCAATACACCAGAACCGGATTATCAACACAGAAAAAGTAATATATTTCCTTTTCCATCCCCTTTCAAGGTGAACATTTAACTAATAATCTCCATTGTTAATTGAAAAACAAGGTTACCCTAAATGTTTAAATAACAAATAGCACAGTTACTAATTTCTCATATTTTAAATTCCTAACTCTGTGGTGCCAGAGACCCAGCGTAAGGTCCTGCACATGCTAGACAAACTCTCTACCGTTGGGTCACAACTAAACCTAGTTCAGCCTTTTGTATTGATTCAAGGTCGCACTGAGTTGCACTGAGTTGCCCAGGCTGGCCTAGAACTCCCACCACAGAACAGGCTGATTTTGAAATTGTCATTGTCCTGGTTCCATCACTGAGACTGTGCACCAATACCACCAGGCCCTGCCAAATTCTTAACCATGCTTTCAAAATTTTGAGCATAAAAATGACAGGTTATATCTAGTTACTATTTTTCATCTTTTATTTTCTTCTTGAAATACCAGGATTTGGCATCATTCTGCACTGATACATATTTCCCTGTCTCTTTTAACCAGAGCTGAGAGAATATTCATGCTCTGTAATGGAAGCAAAAATGAAATTTTGTATTTATGCTGAGTCATAGTACAGTATTTTAAAAACAAGCAAGAAAAATGTATGAGTGTGCATGGGAGGAAGGAACACAGAGATAATTCTATGCACTGATGACTTCCCTGAGAAAGCTTTGCTTCTAAGCCTCCTCTAGCCCCTAGGGGAGGGGTGGAGAGCTGCTCTTTGAAGCAGCCATTAGGAGGTGCTCAAAGTTTGGGACAAACTCTTCAAGGCATCCCAGCTCCTTGTGGTCTAGTTTTTATGTCCTGTAAGGGTTTATTTTTAATTTTAGAAATTTCATTTCGCATGAGTTTTCCACTTATAAAAAATTGAGAACTGACAGCTCTGGAAACCGAAGCTATCCAATTAGTCCAAAAAAACACCTAAATGTTTCTGTGGCATCTATCATCACAGAATACCAAAAGGCCCTCTGAAAAACGTATCAGCTTAAGAAAAAAACATGTATTTAGGAAAGAAGAGCTTCTTGGTTATTCTCTGCCAGAGAGAGAGAAAGAGAGAGAGAGAGAGAGAGAGAGAGAGAGAGAGAGAGAGAGAGAGAGAGAGAAGATATTAATGGGTGTGGAGCAGGGGGTCTTTAGAGAGTGTTCCAAAGGCTGTACCTAAGCTTGTCACATCGGAGGGATATTTATGTTTTGAATATGCCCACAGGGTACAGTCATCTTTCACCATGAAGGTTCACAACTATGTGTTGTAGACACATTGAGACTGGTAATTATTTGTTCTATTCCCAGGATATTTGGTTTGCCATAGCGAGACTCAATCTAGACAGTTTGGCTCGATGTGGACACAGAAGGAGGAAGAAAGGCAAGGCTCCACCGCCTTTCCATTGGTTCCTAAAGCAGCTTTTGGGGCAAATAAAGGATTTCAGGTTGCTTTTTTATATGAGAAATTGGGGGTAACAGATTACACATGGATTCTACAATTATGGAACTATGTATGTTAATTAGTTAACTAATGTAATGATCATCTCAAAAACATTGTGTCTACTGTCAAGTTCAAAGTGACAAAGACTGACATGGACAAAAGAAAACCAAAACCAAAAAACAAAACCTTTTATTCCATATTCAAAGAAACATATGCATAACATTTTTAAATTGTACAACTGAGAAAAATAAGAGACTAACTTTTTTTTTTTAATTGCGATTGACTAGGATACATTCCTAGAAAATGAGAACATCACCTACCTCATTTTGATGACTTTTGCACACAACTCACAGTAAACCTGAAGTCATGGGCTTGGACAAATGAGGCATGAAGCCTGTACTGAGTAGTGTAGATGCTGACACCTACTGTTAGCCCAGGATATCGCATCCTAGATCCATAAGACACTGGTGCATTTCAAATCCATGTCAATAGGTCAACATTAAATATTACTGACAAAGTTGGTTTGGAGCACACCAATAATTCAGAAAAGCTAAGGAATGTTATTTTTTAAAAGCTATTCCTGTGAGTGGCTTAAATTAGCAGACGTTTCACTCTTGCAGGCCACTACTAGTTGTGGATGAGACAGCCAAACATAATACAATTTTATGACACCATCATTAATTAGTATCATAGTGCAAAAAGAATGCTCATCTACCTAGAGATTTGGAGTTGTTGTCATATCTTAGAGCCTATTTCAGGATAATGTCTTTTCCTGTCCATTGTAAGGGAGTTTTGTGTTTACTCTTTGTTATAGCTTTGTAATGGGCTTGTTAGATACAAACAGATCTATTACCATGATTATTATCATTAAGATGTTCTCTGTTTTCTCACCAGATTCTTTTCCCCCCAAACATGTTTAGTATTACTTTGTTAAGGCACATAAAATCACATTGGGCTTTTGTTTGAATCACCATTAAAAATAATTTAATTTGCTAAAAATTGAGATATGTAAAGTATCATTTGATCTATAAGTGCTTTCTATATCACAAACATATTTGGAATTTCAGTTATAAATCAAGGTATATCGAGTATGTTTATTTGAAAATTGTTACTTGGGATGTTACAATTTGATAAAACAAAAACAAAATAATTCTTTATATGATTGTATTTCCACACTTGAGATTACCTGTACTTGGAACCATTGTTTTTCACTTGTAATAAATAGAATAATTGTTGTACACTTCCCATAGAGTAACATTTTTCATTTTTAGATGCTATTTGCAGTTTAATTATATGGTCACTGTCCCTCGGCTCTTTGTCTTTATGTCTTAGTTCTGAGAACATTGAGTAAGACATAATCGTGTTTGATGTAATTATTACATTTTTTAGTTTTAATGGTAGCTTTCACTGAATTTTACCACTTGAAATATATAATATGACAATTTCTTAAAAACTGTTAAAATTGTTAATTTTGAGAATTTTATTGCTTATCTTAATCATCTCCCTTCCCCATCTCCTCCTGGATCCTCCCTCTCCTCCCTATTCACCAACTTTACATGCACATGTGCGTTAATTCTCTCTCTCTCTCTCTCTCTCTCTCTCTCTCTCTCTCTCTCCCTATCTGTTTCTTTTTCTCTGCCATCTCCTCTTCTCTTTGTGTTATTTCTATCTCTCCCTTTTTCCCTTTCCCTCTCTTTCAGTCTCTTTTATCACTGTTAATCACAGTGATAGCATAATCTGTTCTCGTTGATGATTTCAGGAATTATGATGTGAATTTTATTAAATGTATTTTTAAAAATTACAATGATCACATTTTTATTGACAGTGATTTTATGTATTAATAAATTATATAATACTCTTTTCTTCTGGATTCTTAAAATAACACCCATCAAGTGTTTCCTTATGTAATGTTAAATTCTACATCTCAAGCTTCTGTTAAGATGCATATTAGGTTGGAGATTATTGGCAAATTTTCCTTTAACAGATTACCTTGATAAAATTTTCTACTTGGCTTACGTTTAAAAGCATTATTATATTTGTTTATCATTTGAAATTCCATTTCACAGTTGACATTTTATTAGACATTTTTAGTACATTAAAAATAAGTAGATGGGAAGCAGAGTAGATTTGTAAATTAAAGTGTTTTAAACATTATTCCTTATGATTTAATAACGTTGTTTATCTTTAAAAATTATTTTGTTTTAGACACTGGGTATCATTACTACTTTTACCACTTGTGATTTATGTCGGTACGTAATGACTCTTTTCAGTCCATTTGTATAAGTTGCCACATCTGTTCTTATTGTTATTTAGAGTTCACTTAAAAGTACTAGATTGTGAGGTAGCGACGCAGCTCAGAAGATTAAGCATTTGCTCTACAAGAAGGAAGACCTAAGGTCATTGCTCTGGATCCCATGGAAGTGGTGGCTGAGGCTGAGGCTGAGGCTGAGGCTGAGGCTGAGGCTGAGGACTGCGTCTGTGTCTCCGTCCTTGGGGAACTGGAGAGGAGGGGTCTTCAGAGTAAGCAGAGCAAGCCAGGCTAGACACACGGTGAGCTCCGGGTTCAATGGGCAGTCCTTTGTGGGTGAATTAGGTGGAGAGTGGTCTAGAAGACACTGGGCTTCACATGCATGCAAAGACATTTGTACAGCCTATGCACATTCTTACACACACACACACACCCACACACACACACCCACACACACACACACACACACACACACACACTGCACCCCTCCCCACATACACACACCACATATACACACCACATACACACAAACACACATATCCACATGCATGCATACACCACATGCACATGGACCACACACCACACACAGATCATGGGATTATATTTCATTCAAGCCAGAGGAGTTTCAATTTAAATATTTTCCTCAGCCTTATCTCTCTCTTTGTGTGTGTGTGTGTGTGTGTGTGTGTGTGTGTGTGTGTGTGT
>JADRCD010200612.1:0-22409 GCA_019843815.1 Montemys delectorum | reverse complement strand
ACAAAACAAAACAAAACAAAACCAACAAACAAAATCCAGCTATGTCCATTTTATATTGTCCATGTATCCATTTATGATTAGGTAACCTATAACAAGGGAACTTGTACCTGGAGAAAACTGAATCTCATGTGATCCACCATATGAACAAACTGATAAGCAAAAGCCATATGATCATCTCATTTAGTAGAGAATAGATCTTTGACAAACATCCAACTCTTCCTCATGATAAAAATCATAAAGTGATTAGTGACACTAGAGACATAGCTCAACATAATGAATACAGTTTACAGCAAGCCCAACTTTTTTTGTATATTAAGTTATTTTTTTAAGTTTTATTGCATTATAATGAGAAAAGTTACATGATTTCAATTTATTTGAATTTGTCAACATTTAAAAACATATTTTAAGTAAATAGAATTAAAACACATTCTTGTTTTCCTTTAATACCCCAACTCCTCCCAGAGACCTCCCTTCAATACCTACAGAGCTTTCACAGAACAAAGTGCCTCTCCTCTCATTGATGAATCACTAGGCCTTCTTCTGCTACATATCCAGCTGGAGCCATGAGTCCCACCATGTGTACACTCTGGTTGATGGATTAGTTCCTGGGAGCTCTTGAGGGTACTGGTTAGATTATATTGTTGTTTCTCCTATAGGACTGTAAACCCCTTCAGTTCCTTGGGTCCTTTCTCTAGCTCCTTCATTGGGACTCTGCTCTGTCCAATGGATGGTTGTAATACTCCACTTCTGTATTAGCTGAGAACTGGCAGAGTCTCTCAGGAGAAAGCCTCCTCCCAATCTGCACTTGCTAGCATCCACAATAGTGTCTGGGTTTGGTAATTATATATGGGAAGGATTCCAAGTAGGTGCAGTCTCTGGATTGCCCTTCCTTCAGTCTCTGCTCCACACTTTGTGTCTGCAACTCCTTCTGTGGGTATTTTGTTCCCCCTTCTAAGAAGGATCGAAGTACCCAAACTTTAGTCTTTCTTCTTCCTGAGTTTTTGTGGTTTCTGGACTGCATCTTGGGTATTCTGAGCTTCTGGAATAATATCCACTGAGCAGTGAGTGCATACAATGTGTGTTCTTTTGTGATTGGGTTATTTCACTCAGGATGATATCCTCCCAATCCATTTATTTCTCTAAGAATTACATAAATCCATAGTTTTTAATAGCTGATTAATACTCTATTGTGTAAATGTACCACATTTTCTGTATCCATTTCTTTGTGTGGGACATATAGGGTGTTTCCAGCTTTTGGATATTACAAATAAGGCTGCTATGAACATAGTGGAGGATGTGTCCTTATTACATGTTGGAGCATCTTCTGTGTATATGCCTAGAAGTGGTACTGCTAGGTGCTTTCGTAGTACTATGTCCAATTTTCTGAGAAACTGCCAAACTGATTTCCATAGTGGTTGCACCAGCTTGTGATCCCACCAGCAATAAAGGAATGTTCCTCTTTCTCCACAATATTAGCAGCATCTGCTGTCACCTGAGTTTTTTATCATAACCATTCTGACAGGTATGAGATAGAATCTCAGGGTTGTTTTGATTTGCATTTCCCTGATGACTAAGGATAGTAAACATTTCTTTAGGTGCTTCTCAGCCATTCAGTATTCCTCAGTTGAGAATTCTTTGTTTAGCTCCATACCCCATTTTTTAATATTGTTATGTGGTTCTCTGGGGTCTAACTTCTTGAGTTCTTTGTATATATTTGATATTAGGCCTCTATCAGATGTAAGATTGGTAAAGATCTTTCCCCAATCTGTTGGTTGCCATTTTTTTTCCTACTGACAGTGTCCTTTGCCTCATAGAAGCTTTGCAATTCTATGAGGTCTCACTTGGCAATTCTTGATCTTAGAGCATAAGCTATTGGTTTTCTGTTCAGGAATTTTTTCCTTGTGCCCATGTGCTTGAGGCTCTTCCCCACTTTCTTTTCTATTTGTTTCAGTGTATCTGGTTTTATGTGGAGGTCCTTGATCCACTTGGACTTGAGCTTTGTACAAGGAGATAAGAATGGATTGATTCACATTCTTCTACATGCTGATTGCTAGTTGAGCCTGCATCATTTGTTAAAAATGTCTTTTGCTGGGTGATGGTGGCACGCGCCTTTAATCTCAGCACTTGGGAGGCAGAGACAAGTGGATTTCTGAGTTCAAGGTCACCTTGGTCTACAGAGTGATTTCCAGGACAGCCAGGGATAAACAGAGAAACCCTGTCTTGAAAAAAACAAACAAACAAACAAAAAACAAAAAACAAAAAACAAAAAATAAAAAGAAAGAAAAAATTTTCTTTTTTCCACTAGATGGATTTAGATCCTTTGTCAAAGATCAAGTGGCCATAGTTTTGTGGGTTCATTTCTGGATCTTCAATTCTATTCCATTCATCTACCTGTCTGTCACATTACCAATAACATGCAGTTTTTAATCACAATTGCTCTGTAGTACAGCTTGAGGTCAGGGATGGTGATTCCACCAGAAGTTGCTTAATTGTTGAGAATAGTTTTTGCTATCCTAGGTTTTTTGTTATTCCAGATAAATTTGAAAATTACCCTTTCCAAGTAGGTGAAGAATTTACTTGGAATTTTGATGTGGATAGCATTGAATCTGTAGATTTCTTTTGGTAAGATGGCCATTTTTACTATATTAATCCTGCTAATCCAGGAGCATGGGAGATCTTTCCATCTTCAGAGAACTTTAATTTCCTTCTTCAGAGACTTGAAGTTCTTGTCAGACAAATCTTTCACTTGCTTAGTTAGAGTCACATCAATGTTTTTATAATATTTGTGACTATTGTGAAGGGTATTGTTTCCCTAATTACCTTCTCAGCCTGTTTATCCTTTGTGTATAGGAAGGCCACTGTTTGCTTGAGTAAATTTTATAACTAGCTACTTTGCTGAAGTTGTTTATCAGGTTTAGAAATTTTCTGGTGTAATTTTTGGGGTATACTATCATATCATCGGCAAGTAGTGATAATTTGACTTCTCCCTTTCCAATTTCCTTTTATCCCTTTGATCTCCTTTTGTTGTTTAATTGCTCTGGCTAGGACTTCAAGTATAATATTGAATAGGTAGGGAGAGAGTGGGCAGCCTTATCTAGTCCCTGATTTTTTGGGGATTGCTTCAAATTTCTCTCCAATTAGTTTGATGTTGGCTACTGGCTTGCTGTATATTGCTCTTATTATATTTAGGCATGGTCCTTGAATTCCTGATCTTTCCCAGACTTTTATCATGAAGGAATGTTGGATTTTGTTGAATGTTTTCTCAGTATCTAATGAGATGTTTCCCCCATTTGAGTTTGTTTATATAGTGGATAACATTGATTGATTTCCATATATTGAACCATCCCTGGATCCCTGGGATGAAGTCTACTTGATCATGACAGATGATCTTTTGATGTGTTCCTGGATTCATTTGGCAAGAAATGTATTGAGTATTTTTCCATTGATATTCATAATGGAAATTGGTCTGAAGTTTTCTTTCTTTGTTGGGTCTTTGTGTGGTTTAGGTATTAGAGTAATCAGAGTAATTGTGGCTTTATAAAACAAATTGGGTAGAGTTCCTTCTGTTTCTATTTTTGGAATAGTTTTAGGAGTATTGATATTAAGTCTTCTTTGAAGGTCTTATAAAACTCTGCACTAAACCAATCTGGCCCTTGACCTTTTTAGTTTGGGAGACTATTAATGACTATTTCTATTTCCTTAGAGGATATGGGATAGACAGTTTAGATTGTTTAACTGATCTTGATTTAAATTTGTAATCTGTTATCTATCTAGAAAATTGACCATTTCATCCAGGTTTTCCAGTCTTGTTGAGTATAGGCTTTTACAGTAGGATCTGATGGCTTTTGGATTTCCTCAGTTTCTGTTGCTATGTCTCCCTTTTCATTTCTGATTTTTTTTTAACTAGGATACTATCTCTGTACCCTCTAGTTAATCTGGCTGAGGGTTTAATTATTTTATTGATTTTCTCAAGGAACCAGATTCTGGTTTGGTTGATACTTTGTGTAGTTCTTTTTGTTTCTACTTAGTTGATTTCAGCCCTGAGTTTGATTATTTCCTGTCATCTACTCCTCTTGGGTGAATCTGCTTCATTTGTTTTAAAGCTTTCAGATTTACTGTCAATCTGCTAATGTATGCTCCCTCCAGTTTCTTTTTGGAGGCACTCAGAGCTATGAGTTTTCCTTTTAGGACTGTTTTCATTGTGTCCCATAAGATTGGGTATGTCCTAGCTTCATTTTCATTAAACTCTAGAAAGTCTTTAATTTCTTTCTTTATTCCTTCTTTGACCAAGTTATCATTGAGAAGAGTGTTGTTCAGTTTCCAGATATATGTGGGCTTTCTATTGTTTATATTGTTATTGTGGACCAGCCTTAGAAAATGGTGATTTGATAGGATTCATAGAATTATTTCAGTATTCTTGTGTCTGTTGAGGCCTGTTTTGTGATCAATTATATGGTCAGTTTTGGAGAAGGTACCATGAGGTGCTGAGAATAAAGTATATCCTTTTGTTTTAGGATAAAATGTTCTATAAATATCTGTTAAATCCATTTGTTTCATAACTTCTATTAGTTTTACTATTTCTCTTTTTAGTTTCTGTTTCCATTATCTGTCCATTGCTGAAAGTGGGATTTTGAAGTCTCCTACTTTTATTGTGTGTGGTGTAGTATGTGCTTTGAGCTATAGTAAAATTTCTTTTATGAATGTGAATGCCCTTGCATTTGGAGCATACATGTAGAATTGAGAGTTCATCTTAGTAGATTTTAACTTTGATTAGTATGAACTATCCCTCCTTATCTTTTTTGATCTCTTTAGGTTGAAAGTAGATTCTATTCCATTTTAGAGTAACTACTCCAGCTTCTTTCTTGAGACTATTTGCATGGAAAATTGTTTTTCAGCATTTTATTCTGAGGTAATATCTGTCTTTGTCACTGAGGTGGGTTTCCTGTATGCAACAAAATGCTAGGTTCTGTTTATCTACCCAATCTGATAGTCTGTGCCTTTTTATTAGGGAATTGAGTCCATTGCTATTAATAGCTGTTAAGGAAAAGTAATTGTTGCTTCCTATAATTTTTGTTGTTAGGTTTGGAATCTATTCATGTGGCTATCTTCTCTTAGTTTTGTTGAAAGATTACTTTCTTCCTTTTTCTAGGATGTAGTTTCCCTTCTTGTGTTGGAGTTTTCCATTTATTATCCTTTGAAGGGCTGGACTTGTGGAAAGATACTGTGTAAATTTGGTTTTGTCATGGAATACCTTGTTTGTCCATCTATGGTAATTGAAAGTTTTGCCTGGGCTTGCATTTTTGTTCTCTTAGGGTCTGTATGACACCAGCCCAGGATCTTCTGGTTTTCTTCGTTTCTGGCTAGAAGTCTGATTTAATTCTGATAAATTTGCCTTATGTTATCTGACCTTTTCCCCTTATTGCTTTTAATATTCTTTCTTTGTTTTGTGTACTTGATGTATTGATTATTATGTGATAGGAGGAATTTCTTTTCTGATCCAAACTATTTGGAGTTCTGTAGGCTCCTCATATGTTCATGGGCATCTCTTTCTTAAGTTTAGGGATTTTTTCTTCTATAATTTTGTTGAGAATATTTAGTGGCCCCTTTACGTTGGAAATCTTCATTCTCTTCTTTACCTATTATCTTTAGGTTTGGTCCTCTCATTGTGTCCTGGATTTCCTGGTTGTTTTGGTTTAGGATCTTTATGCATTTTGTGTTTTCTTGGACTGTTGTGTCAATGTTTTTATGGTATCTTCTGCACTTGAGAATCTCTCTTCTATCTCTTGTATTCTGTTGATAATGCTTACATCTATGAATCTTGATCTCTTTCCTATATTTTCCATCTCCAGATTTGTCTCTCTTTGTGATTTTTTTTAATTGTTTCTCCTTCCATTTTTAGATCTTGGATGGTTTTGTTCAATTTCTTCACCTCTTTGGTTGTGTTTCCTGTAGTTCTTTAAGGGTTTTTTGTGTTTCCGCTTTAAAGGCTTATACCTATTCACCAGTGTTCTCCTGTAGTTAATTAAGGGCTTTTTGTGTTTCTTCTTTAAGGGCTTGTATCTGTTTACTTGTTTTCTCCTGTATTTCTTTAAGAGAGTTATTTATGTCCTTCTTGAAATCCTTCTCTCAGCATCATGACATAGGATTTTAAATCCTAATCTTGCTTTTCTAGTGTGTTGTGGTATACAGGACTTACTGTGGTAGGAGTATAGGTTCTGATGATACCAAGTAGTCTTGGTCTCTGTTGGTAAGATTATTGCATTTGCCTTTTTGCCATCTGTTAACCTCTGGTGTTAGTTGTTCTTGTTGTCTCTGGCTGGAGCTTGTTCCTCCTGTGGGTCTGTAAGCCTGTGTCATCATTTCTGGGAGACCAACTCTCTCCTGGCAAAACCCATGCACAGAGGGCTGTGGAACAGAACGACCTCCTGGGTTCAGATGGATGCAGGAAAGACCCTGTCCCAGCTGTTCTGCTACTTCTGTTGCCTGTGCCTCTTTGTTGGCCTTCCCTTAGACAGTCACCAGAAAGAAAATGATGGTCTCCCTGGGATCAGAATACTTCCTGAATATTAGCACTCTACTGGCAGGAATGGTGCACAGTGGGCTGTGTGTGGAGCAGCCCCACCTCCCAGGTGTAGATGGAGGCAGGAAGAAGCCTGTCCCAGCTGCTCTGCTGCTTCTGTGGCCTGTGCCTCCTGACTGGCCCCATCTTAGACTATCAACAGAGAGAAAATGGTGGTCTCACCTGAGACTTGAACACTCGCTGGAGACCAAGATATATTTTTAATTGTGGATTTATATTATATTCATCAGAATTTTTCCTGAATATATTAATATAAAATATATGGTCTTGTGCTGTATTATATTAATTCAGTAGGTTGCATTGACTGGCTTTGAGATGATAAGCCAAAGATCTTAAACATCTCAAAATCATAAAGATAATATGTTGTCTTTATTTCATATAGTAATCAGTTATAGCACACAATCATGCATCTTACTTTAGATAACATAACTGATCTATGAAACTGACCTAGAACTTGAGCTTGGTAGTCTAAGTGCCTATAAGTATTCATAAATTTAGTGCTATTTGTAATCCTAACTCATCACTTGTTATTATTCCGTTGGAAGAAATACAGAGTTAAGAAGTGTGGGTTAGGGTATAGTAATTTTTATATCTCTACAGCAGACAGAAATAAATGTTTGATTGACCCTGAGATAACAAATGCTGAGAGTAATGTACAAACTTGGAAAGCTACAAGACACTATATTGAAAAAGTAACCTAATCAGAGACTTACTTTCCTAGATGATATTAATATAATAAAAAGCCACTGAACTCTAGAATTTACATTGCACCAGCAAGAAAATATTTTAATACAAATACATTTTAAATCCACATTTCTTTGAGTATACCAACTGTTCATTCTTTTCTAAAGTTATTGTGACATTTAAACAACAAATATTTATTGCTTTACAGTTTCTGAGACCCAGAAATTATTGAAGGGGCTGCTCTTCTTTGAAACTCAAGGCATTTAGAAGTAAATGTCAGCAATATTTATAGACGTCTAAGGCTCCAGTGACTAAAGGATCTACTTACAGAATTGATAGCAAGCACCCTAGGTCTCTGACTACACAGAATCCTCCAAAGTATAGTTTAAATAATTTTTGTAATTAAAATAGCATTATATTGCTTTCTATTCTTCTTTCCTCAATCCAATCCCTTTTACCTAGCTACAGTTACACCCATTCTATGTGCCACCTCCTATTATTATTATTATTATTATTATTATTATTATTATTATTATTTTCATATATATACATATGTGTATATGTATATATATGAATGTGTATTCCCATCTATTTATCTACATCTATCACCTATTTACCTATTATCTATCTACCTATGATTTATCTACCTATTGAGTCTTATTTTGTTAGTGATGTATGTATGTGTTCAAGGCAAATCACTCTGCATTGGA
The DNA here is from genome assembly GCA_019843815.1 of Montemys delectorum. NCBI lineage: Eukaryota > Metazoa > Chordata > Mammalia > Rodentia > Muridae > Montemys > Montemys delectorum. The sequence continues at coordinate 14,435 of JADRCD010200612.1, read as the reverse complement.
CAAAAAAATTAAACTATGCGTGTTATCATTGGGAGATTCTATCCTTCTTCCTTAGTAGCCATTAGTTGTCTGTAGTTTTTTTGTCAGGGGTGGGATTTCATGAATTTTCTTTCCTTTGCCATTAACATGTACTTGATATCATCATCTTTATGGTCTTGTTTATACAAATATTTCTAAGTAAGACTAGAGAGTACTTCAGGTTTAACAGTAGGCATGCTACTATTCTGCCTATTTCGATCTTTCCCAGTCCCAAGATATTTCCTGAGCCATAGATGTAGGAGGTGTGATATATGTGTATCTGCTTGAGGTAGTCTGCCCAAGATTTATTAATTGTTTTCAGTTGTAATTTTCTGTGACACTATTTGCTGTAAATAAAGGTTTCTTGGATGAGGAATGGCTAGTTATACTTAATGTGTGTTTAAGGATAAACCTTAGGATGTAGTGAGATTTTATACTAGCCTAGCAAAGATAAAATGGGTTAGGGATATACACAGAGGAGTATCAATAAAAGAACCTAAAATGCTAACAGTTCATCATATGTAGCAATTAGAAACCTGTAAATTAAAACAACCCTGAATTTCAACTCACTCCAGTCAGAATGGCTGATATCAACAAAACAACTGATAACAAATTCTTGTGAGATTGTGGGGAATGAGGAAACTTCATTCACTCTTGGTAGGAAAGCAAATTGTTGCAGCTATTCTAGAAATCAGTATGGAGAATTCCCATTAAACTAAAAGAGATTTTACCAAATGAAATATGTTAGCAATCCAAGGTATCAATCAATATGTGTCAGTCAGTAAAGCTATACTCATATATAAACTTCTCTGCTATCTTTTCTTCAGGTTTTTGTCTATAAGTCAATCACTATATGTGATTACCAGAACTATCCCTAATCTGTACCCAAGAGTAATTAATATTAGCTCAGAAAGGTTAAGACTAACAAGAAGTTTGTTTAAATCAGAAACTTATTTTTTTCAGCTTTTGTCTTCTTTTCTCACTTCCATTGTTATTGTTGAAAATAATTGCTATCTAAAAATTTAGCAGCTAAAACATTGGTGTTTATATTTAGCATGCTTTTTATATAATTATGCAATAAAAACATGGGACAGAGAAAACTATGGTCTATTATTTTAAAAAATTGAGGTAATTTTTTTATATCTTTATAATCCAACTTTATACTTCTCAATGACATCTAATACATGCCTATTTTGTTTTTTAATAGAAAGTATTTTTTATTAATCACAGAATTGTAAATATTCCCTAAATACAATCCAGCTTGAGGCAAGTTGTAGCAATTTAAAACTATTACTTTTACTTGATAAAAATTGGTATTGTCCAAGATGAAAACTATTTTTCAAGGGTACATTTGATTGAGAAAAAAGGAAAATTCCAGTTGTCCATCTGTGAAAATTATCTTTTGTTGGCTTGGAGAGATATGATGTTTGAACAGAAGACATTTATCTCAACATTTTTCCCAGTTAGAGGAAATTCTCTGCTCTTCCATACTTTAAACACTTAATACACTTACAGAGGTGTGGACAGCTAAGAAATAACCTCTCATTTGTATGCCCCTCCTCTGATAATGGCTTTTGGACAGCCAGACTACCAACTCTGTTCTACAAGCTAACGATAACAATAGTGCCTCTATTTACTGGAAACTGCCAGTGAAATCCTCAAAAAACATTAACACACACAGCAACGCAGGATGGAATAGAATATAGCTTTCCAAATACTAAAAAATAAATATGCCATAAATTTTAAAACTAGAGAATACACTCAATTTTTAAATTTGTGGTTGTAGGCATTAGTTAATGGCATATTATAAAGAAAAGATGATGGATTTCCAATTTGTGAAGTTGTCAGAATTTTAATTCAATTTGGACAATCAGGAAAGAATAAATGAGAGAACCAAAATCTAAGCAACTGAAGGGAAAGAACCATCTATCTGTTCCCCTGTCCAATTTTTTTATCAAATTGATTAATTTAAAATTTAAATTTAAAATTTAAAAAATAAGCCTACAATATATTTTTACTTTCATTTTGGGCTAGAGTACAGGGTCATTATTTTGAAGTTTTGAAGTGTTGTTACATTACATTAGACAGAAAACCAGAGTATTTTCCCCCTGTGGAGCATCTTTGTCTTTTGTTCTTTCAGGCCCCAGGCTGATGGAGCTAGAGCTAGTTCTCAATGTTCCCCTGGTTTTGCCTGTGCCTGTGCCTGTGAGCAGCTAGTCTTTAAATACATTGCTTTAAATACTGAAAGCTCTAGAAACATGTCACAACACTAAACATATACAAGCATACCTAGATCTAGAGATCCATATGCCTAGAAGATAAAGCCAAAGATTCACATGTTGGGCACCGCGGGCGCCAGGGAAATAATAAAGGGAGGGAGTAACCTGAATCCCTCCAGAGCTCCATCCAGTACTCTAGGCAGGCAGATGTAGGAGGCTGCCTGCACTCCCCATACCACTCTGGTAGCCATTTGGCTGTCATGAACCACATCCCATTCCTCAGGGGACAACCAGGGGTCCCTGGTTCTCAAAGAGGCCAAGGACGACAGGCTCTAGCTTGTGGGCATTGCAGACACCGCTGGGCACTGGGGAAGAGCTGAGAATGAGATGGTAGTGGCCCCAGACCAAAAGGAGAAAAGGAGTGGGAGGGAAAGTGGTCGTCCTGTAGTTCAGGTGTGAGCGGATGTGGGGCAAGAGTCCTGGTCTCGCAGCTGGAGCTGGGAGACCTTCGGATGTCTGGGCATAGGGTGCTCTCTGCCACCACTGTGCTCGCAGTGGCTGAGGGGCTGGGGCCCTGACCTGCCTCCACAGCCCCATGGGGCCACAGGGCCAAGGCCAGCCACTGTAGTGCCTGCGCAGGGTCCCTTCCAGTGGCACTGGTCACCAGGTGGTCAATAGACAAAAGGAGAAGGTAGGATGACCTATACTTGGCCAGAGTTTCCAGAGTTTCCATGCTCTAGGCAGCACAAGTATGGGTGTCTGCTTGCACACTCTGCCCTGCCAGAGGGCATCTGGATCCCAGTCATTAGGGGGCAGAGATAATGAGACAGTTGCAGGGGATCCCTTGGCCTCCCAAAAAGCCAGGGACATAAGTCCCAGCCTCTTGGACAGTTCAGGAGACACTGGATGTCAAGGAGGGGCTGGGAACAAGGGTAGAAGGGATGGGGAAGGAAGCAGCAGCTCAGCTGGTTTGTGCTAGCATAGGGCAGGAGAGTTGCTGGTCCCAGTCTCAGGGCTGCTCAATACTTTAGTTAAAAGGAGGTAATGCATAGTCATAGGATATTTTATTATAGAAAAGGGAGAAAAGAGGCTGGCCATGACCATGTAGAGAGAGAGAGAAAGGAGAGGAAGGAGAGGACAGGAGAAGAAAGAACAAAAGAGGAAGAAAGCAAGAGAGGAAGAGCAAGAAAGGAAGAAAGCAAGAGAAGAAGAGAACAAGAGAGGAGGGGGCAAACCAACCCTTATATTGTGAGGTGGGGCTATCTGTCTATGGTCAGATGACTTGGGGTAGGATCCAGCTAAAATGCTGGGAGCTTAGGGCATTGTCTATGTGAAAAAACACATATCTCCTGCAAGGTAGAGTGGGGGTGGAGGGGTGGGCTGTGAGAGGTAGTGACTGAAACAGGAGCCAGAGACCCAGGAGGTGTGGCCGAACACCTTCTGTCGCTTGAAAGCATGAAATTATTGCCCACCAGTTCTTCAGAGCTTCCAGACCTGTTACTCAACAGAACCCGGGTTGCCTGAACATACTACTGCCCCATATTCCTGTAGGAAATTAGAAGCAGGTCTTTAAAGGAAAACCTAATCCATTTACCCAACATGGTGAGCCTAGATGAAAGGAGGCAATCCATGGTCTTACGGTGTTCATTTTAGAAAGGAGAGAGAGAGAAGAAAGAAAAGTAGGGGCCAGCCATGGCCACATGGAGAGAGTGGGAAGGGGAGAAAGGGAACAAGAGGTGAGACAAGAATAAGAGGTTGAGAGAGAGGAGGAGGAGGAATCAAATAGCTCCTTTTATAACAGGCTGTGCTACCTTTCTGTTTTCCAGGGGTGGGGCATACCTGGCTGGGTGTGTAGTCCAGCTAGAATGCTGGGAGCTGGGGCATTTTTCAGGATAATAGAGTGAGAGCTGGTTGTCAGGTATCTATATCTGGGGAGCATAGCTTACTATTCTGTCCCTTGTAAAATTTTCTACTGGGACTCTGAAGTAGGTCTCACTCAACCTTGAACACAGATTGCTTTTAAAGGTCCAACATTCACTTGTGTACAATTGTTCCACAAGAGACTTAGGCAAGTACTTTCTACATATTACTTCATCAGTCTCCAGAAGAAATGCTTAAAGAAATGCCCATTTTTATAGAGACACAAAGTAAAGCACACAGAGGTAGGATCAGACTATCAAGAAAGTAACAGAAATTCATACACATTTGCCAGTTTTGAGTCATGAATCATGGATCTACCTCCATATAACAAATCTTCTAGCTCAATCTCATATTATGATATATATGTAAGAAAATCAGAAAGATTTGATAAGAGGATTTTATTAAAGCCAAATAATTATGATGACTATTATGGAACATGTCAAATTTTCACATTGTACTTTCAAAATGAATCAATGAGGTTTACTTTTTCTGCACTCACTTTTAACACTTATTTTGTTACCCGAAAGAACAGTGCAAAACAAGAAGCAAAGGGAATAGTTACATACATTTTCACACTAATGAAGCATAAATCATACTATTCACTGTTCCTTCGCTTTGTTTCCATTGCACAGATGTGGGGAAAATGCCAAAAGATGTAATATGATGTACTGGCTGGTTTTGTGTTCCAACTTGATACAGGTTGGAGTTATCACAGAGAAGGGAGCTTCAGTTGGGGAAGTGCTTCCATGAGATCCAGCTGTGGGGCATTTTCTCAATTAGTAATCAAGGGGGTATAGCCCCTTGTAGGTGGTGCCATCCCTGGGCTAGAAGTCTTGGGTTCTATAAAAGAGCAGGCTGAGCAAGCCAGGGGAAGCAAGTCAGTAAGGAACATCACTCCATGGCCTCTGCATCAGTTCCTGCTTCCTGACCTGCTTGATTTCCAGTCCTAACTTCCTTTGGTGATAAACAGCAATGTGGAAATAAGCTGAATAAACCCTTTCCTCCTCAACTTGCTTCTTGGTCATGATGTTTGTGCAGAAATAGAAACCTTGACTAATACAAATTGGTTCCAGCATAGTGGGGTATTCCTGTGACAACCTGACCATGTTTTGGGGAGGACTATGGAAGGACTTTGGGAATTTATGCTAGAAGAGCCACTGGTTAAGAACTTTATGGGATGTTCTGTAGGAGCTTGAAAGGTCATGTTGAGAACAGCGCAGAAGATGGAGGACTGCCTTGTGAAATTTCAGAGGGAAGATTAAAGACTCTTATCAGGGCCATGTTGTTTTGATTGTGAAGATTCTGTGGTTTTAGTTAGCTGGGGCTGAAGAATCAGCTGTGATCAACAAGATACTAGAACTACCAAAGAGAAAACTTTGCATTACTGGGACTATTTATGCTGGTTAGCTGGAGCTAAGGAATTAGCGGTGATTAAGAAGAGACCAGCATCACTGAGGTGACATCTTCTGGGAAGTGCTTTCTGACAGCACAAAGAGGTTGTGTTCCAGAGATAGCCAAGGTAGTACTTTGTGCTGCAGCAGGACTTGGTACTGTGTAAGAGTCACCCAGGTGGTACTGGTTTTGAAGGCATGAAGGAGTCTTGAAGAGCAGCTGAGGCTCAGAACAGTGAGAAGTCATGGAAGCGCATTGGTGAAGGGGCAGCCTCGGTTTGCAATTGATGGCCCAGGACTGAAGGGGTCATACAAAGGAATAGAGGCTGCGCACCATGAAGACAATCTCTGAGAGGCTATTGGGGAAGCCTAGTTACAGCTAAAGACAGCAATGTTTTGGGAATGCCAGTACCATGCAATGACCACCAAGAAGAGCAGGAACAGTGGAATACAGGCATCTGAAGCCCAGAAGACAAGATGTGTGCTACAAAGGGCAGAGCTGGAGAAGTCACCAAAGCCCTTAGAGGAGCCCAGAAAATCGTGACTTGGATCCCAGACATTGGTTTTGCTTTTGACTGTGCCCTGATATTTTTCCCTCTTGAAGAAAGAAAGTATTTTAGTGAAGTCCACAGTTAAGAGACTTTGAATTTTAAAAGATATTGGACACTTTAAATTGATTGAATTTTAATATGTAAAGACTGTGGGACTTTAGATCTTGGGGATGAATAAGAAAATAAGGGTTGAGGCTTAATAGTGATGGGTTTGTGTGTCAAGTTGACAAGGGTTCAATTGTACTGGCTGGTTTTGTGTACTAACTTGACACAGGCTGGAGTTATCACAGAGAAGGGAGCTTCAGTTGGGGAAGTGCCTCAATGAGATACAGCTGTGGGGCATTTTCTCAATTAGTAATCAAGGGGGTATGGCCCCTTATAAGTGGTGCCATCCCTGGGCTGGAAGTCTTGGGTTCTATAAAAGGGCATGTTGAGCAAGCCAGGGGAAGCAAGCCAGTAAGGAACATCACTCCATGGCCTCTGCATCAGCTCCTGCTTCCTGACCTGCTGGTTTTCCAGTCCTGACTTCCTTTGGTGATAAACAGCAATGTGGAAGTAAGCTGAATAAACCCTTTCCTTCGCAAATTGCTTCTTGGTCATGATGTTTGCGCAGGAATAGAAACTCTGACTAAGACATATGACAAAGTAGGAAGGAGATAAACTTTAAAAACATAGCTGGGCAGAAAAATCTTCTTTCAATAATTGTTATTTACATGGACACAGAGAAATGCCCAGAAGAAGTTTTGGTTGTTATTGTTGTTGTTGTTGTTGTTGTTGTTGTTGTTGTTGCTGTTGTTAGAATTCTATACATGTGTGTTCATGTATCTGCATATATATCATATGGAAAGCACATATCTAGGAGTACCTGGGCATGCCAGAAATGGTGCCCAATTCCCTGTAGCTAGAGTTTTAGGCAGCTTTTTGTTACTAAAGGTGGGATCCGAGAACTGAACTCAGGTCAGAGGAGCACCAATTACTGTGCAGCACTGTGACAAGCTGAACATACAAAGCTGTGTAGTGGTTATCCAGATCATGTTCAACATTCCAATTATGTTCAGTTTTCCTTTTCATTTTCTGGGTCATTTATGAAATAATAACTAAAGCTTATTTGTTGACTACTATAAATAAATAAAAACAAATATCTTCTAATATTCCTTAATATATTTATACATCTCAGAGGCTGCTCCCATAGGATGAAACCTCCTTTTCCAACTCAACAATATCCAGAAATTTCTGAGTCTAAAATAATAGTAATAAAATTTGCTTCTTTGGGAGCCTTTTCTACCAACTTACTCTAAATTGTGCTTGTATTGCTATAACCTACTTTTAACTATGAATTATAAGGAATTGGGGGGTGATTAAGTATTTTTTAATTACTTCATAATTTATTTTAGTAAATAGTAATGAAAATATTCTTCTTATGTTTAAGCAGCTAAAAGTTATTTGTATTTTACTAATATATATGTTGTTATAGGTAAATATATATTATTATAGGTAAATATTGTTTTATTGTTTTTAGTTTACAAAGAGAAATAATCAAAATGAAAAGTACTTTTTATGGACTGATAGTCCTCCCATTTTCAGGATCATTTGTCTTTGTGAAAAGGGTAGTCAAAAGCATACTGTATATGTAACTATATATCTTTCAACTCCAGTTTCTTGACCTTTGAAACAGGTAGAATAATATTACCAGTGTTCTTATAAGGATTAAGTTAATAAATAATGGGGGCTAAGAGCAAGTTTAAAAATACACTAGGCATATTGTGAATACACAGGTCTATAATTATTAATAGTCTATTTTTTTTTTTTTTTTTTTTTGGCTTTCAGTGGCTGACTCTGGCTTAAGAGTATGAAAGAAATTTTGTATACATAATTATTTGAATTTATAAGTTTTCATCCACATGTGTTAGTCGAAGGCAGAGTCAAACCTAGTAAATTGTATTTTCCTTTAGACTTGATTATCACAGATATATAAATGATGGTTTCACCCAATCAAGAAATAACAGCACTTTAGCTGATGTTCAGGAAGATACAATTTTCCTAGGTGTTTAAGGAAAGATTTAACATGTTTCTAATCTAATAACCATTCTTCCTGGATGTTGAATGTGGAAATTTGCAGTTTCATTTTATGTTGTTAAAACAATAAAATTTCATTCTCTCCATAGGCCTCTCAAAATAATTATTCTATACTCCTTCTAAAATTTGGTGTTTTAGTCTTTTCTTTTCTGAATATTTCATAAAATACAATAGTTTTCTAATATTATTTATCAAGAAAATATCCTGGATCTCATTCCACATGAAAAGAAATTTCACAGAAAAAGAATTATAAGGCATTTGCATCTGTATTGGTAAGGTTTTGGCAAAGGTTCCTATCAGTAAGCACTTCTTGATATCAGCAATTTTATCTGGGATTGGTGGCTGAACATGGGATGGATATCCAGGTAGGCCAGTCTCTAGATAGCCTTTCTTTAGTCTCTGCTCCATTTTTTGTCCCTACAAATATCAACCAACTAAACCTCCCCCCAGGGCTCCCAGGGAATAAACCACCAACCAAAAATTATATGTCGTTCCAGCTACATATGTAGCAGACGATTGCCTTATCTGGCACCAATGGGATGGAAAGCCCTTGGTCCTATTAATGCTTGATGTCCCAGCATAGGGGAATGCTAGGGCAGTGAGGCAGGGGTGGGGGATTTGTTGGGGGAGAACCCTCATAGAAGCATGGGTAGAGGGGATGAGATAAGAGGTTTGCAAAGGGGAAGCCAGGAAATGGAATAACATTTGAAACGTAAATTAATAAAATATCCAATTCAAAAAACAAAAGACTGGGCTTTGAAAAAAAAGTTGAATTTGTTCAATATTTGAATAGCTATTCCAGCTTGTTTCTTAGGACCACTTGCTTAGAAAATTGTTTTCCAGCCTTTTATTCTCAGGTAGGGTCTGTCTTTGTCACTGAGGTATGTTTCCTGTATGCAGTAAAATGTTGTGTCCTGCTTACATAACCAGTCTGCTAGTCAATGTCTTTTTAATGAGAAATTGAGCCCATTGGCATTAAGAAATATTAAAGAAAAGTAATTATTGTTTCCTGTTATTTTTGTTGTTAGAGGTGGGATTATATTTGTGTGGCTATCTTCTTCTGGGTTTGTTGAAAGAAGATTACTTTCTTGTTTTTTCTAGGGTGTAGTGTCCCTGCTTGTGTTGGAGTTTTTCATCTATTATCCTTTGTAGGGCTGGACTTGTAGAAAGATAGAAAGATACTGTGTAAATTTGGTTTTGTCAAAGAATATCTTGGTTTCTCCATCTATGGTAATTGAGAGTTTTGCTTGGTATAGTAGCCTAGGCTGGCATTTGTATTTTCTTATGATCTGTATGACTTCAAATCTTGCTTTTTCAGTGTGAATGGGTATCCTGGACTTGCTGTGGTGGAAGAACTAGGTTCTGATGATGCCATTTAGCCTTGGTTTCTGTTGCTTGTTCTTGTGCTTTCTTCTCACCATCTGGTTATCTCTCATTCTACCCTCCCTTGCTGTCTCTGACTGGAGCCTGTTCCTTTTGTGAACCTGATTGTGTCAGAACTCCTCAGAGTTCAGCTGTCTCTGTAATCCTGTCATTCTGGGACCCTGGAATCCTGAGATCCTGGGTATATCAGAGCTCTTGGGATTCAAGCTGTCTCTGAGGTCCTGAAATCCTGGTGGGACCAAGCTTTTGAGATCCTGTTGTCTCAAAGCTCCTGGGAGTCAAGCTTTCTCTGGGTGTTGCAGGGGTAGGTGGTGAGACAGAGCTCTTGGTTTGTTCCAGGTACAAGTGCAAGCTAGAAGGAACCTGTGTCTCTGGCTTGTCTGGGGTTTGTGTTTCCCTGGCTCCTGTGGGGGGTTCATTTTACACTGGGTATTGGAAACTATGATGTGGTTTTAGCTGTGATCTTGAGTGTATCAGAGTTCCAGAGCTCATGGGTATGTATGATCTCCTAGGAGTCAAGCTTCCTCTGTGATCCTGTGATCCTGGCCATTTCAGAGCACCTTGGAGTTAGACTTTCTTTGGGTATTTTAAGAGTGGGTGCAGAGTCAGCTCCCCAGGTCTGCTCCAGTTACAGTTTCAAACTGGATGGAATCTGTGCTACTGGATGTGTGGGGGTTTCTGCATTCCTGGATCCTGGGGGACTCAATTACTCTGGATATTGGGGCTGATGTTGTGGCCTCTCCTGTGATTCTAGGCATGTTATAGGACCTGGGAGTTGAATTTCTGGGTGTTGTAAGACTGAGTGTAAAGACAGTGCCAAAGGTCTACTCAGGACACACAGGTTCAGACCAGAAGGAACCTGGGCCACAGGCTGAGCATGGGATCTTGTGTCCCTGGATCCTGGGGGAACCAGTTACTCTGGGTATTGGGACCAATGTTGTGGCCTCCTCACCTGTGATCCTGGTCATGTTAGAGGACCTGGGTGTTGATGAACTGGAAGCAGAGCCAGTGCCTAAGGTCTGCTCAGTGCACAAGGTTCAGACCAGAAGGAATCTGAGCCACTGTTTGTGAAGGGTTTCCTCTGACCCAGGATCCTGAGGGACCCAGTTATTCTAGGTATTGGTGCCAATGTGGTCTCCTCATTTCTGATCCTGGGTGTATTATAGCACCTGGGAGTCAAGCTTCCTCTTGATGTTGTAAGACTGAGTACAGAGCTAGCACCCAAGATTTGCTCAGGGCACAGCCTCAGACCGGAAGGCACTATGACCCTTTGAAAACATATAAATAAATATTTTCTTCCTTGAGTTGGTTTTGTCACATATTTGTCACAATTGGTAACTACAATTATTCTTACAAAGCACCAGAGGGAATAGTTTCAAAATTTAATGTGGGGAGAAGAAGAAATGATTACCATTCTTTGGTCATTTCTCTCATAGATAAAAATTTGTAATGAACCCTATTACAAATTGTGACTTGAAATGTTAACACCAGCCAGAAAATCATTACAGGGGATTTTTATATTTATGTAGAAATTCATGAATGATATTTGTTTTCTACACAGGAATTAAAACAAGAAGATGAAGGACTGAAAAGGACACAAACACTGTAGAAATTATGATTAATAATGGCATTCTCAATTAGATGAATGCACAGATTGAAAAATAATCAAGCACTCAATTCCAAGTTGTTTATGAAAATATAACGCTAGTTAGATTTTAGGTTGCATTAATTCTTTATTTTGTGATATACACACAGATACACATATGCAGATATATATGAACATGAGGATTTTATCTTAAAACATTTCAAGGAACTTACAGCTGTTATTCACCATTAAATACTTTAGTACAGATATTCTAATATCATATACATTAAGCATAAACACCAGTAACACTTCTGAAAAAATTACAAAGTTTACCATCCCATTTCTTCCTATCATCTTAAAAATAATTTTAGCTGATTTTTAAGAGTCAACCTTCAGCTAAATTTCAACACTATATTTTGTAGTTATTTTTTATATTAGGATTTTAATTCATTTATTCTTATGTTAAATGTTGCATAATAATGATCTTAATTTTTCATTTCTATTATGACTTCTACATCCATTTGTTTTATAAACAAAGACTATATTTGCTTTAAAGTAAAGAAATATTTATTTATTATTTGAAAATATCATACTTATATGCATATAATTTTCATTTTATCCACTATATTTCCTCCCTCCCACTTCACTTGTAACTCAACAACTACTCTCCCTCTGACTTCATGTAATTTTGGTATTAACAATCTCTCAATGCATTCAACTGCTTTAGACTATGTGAGGATGGGTATGGGGACATCTACTAAAGCATGGGAACTAGTTGGTATCCATATTCTCAAAGAAAAATGGCTATATCTCCCTCAATAGCCACCAACTATCCAGAGCTCCTCCAAAGACTCTCTTCTTTCCATGCTGACATTCTGCCTGATTGGATTTCCTACAGAACATATATAGCCAATCACAACTGTGAGAGAATGTGTATTGTGAGAGAATGTGTGAATCACTGTTTCATGTCCAGAAGAAAAAAAAATCACATTTCTTTTTATCCTCCAGCTCTTACATTCTTCTGTTCACTCCTCCATGATGTTCTCTAAGCTTTGGATTTAGGTGAAATTAATCTAACTATTTAAAGTCACTTATTCTCAGTGTTTTTAGTAGTTATAGATTTCTATGTTACTTCCTACCTACTGCAGAAGCTACAAAAAAATTCTTAGTGTTGGTGAGAGCAGCAAGACATCTCTACAAAAAATATTGATAGTGAATTTTTTCAGCATGACTATTAAAACAACACAGGGGCATACGATTTCCCCAGTCATGAAAAAAGTATTAATCAATGAAGAGAAACCCTACATAATCTTTGGCTATCTTTATTAGCTATTACCCAACAGAGGATTACTATCTAAAACATATGAAAAAATCAAAATCCTAAATGTGAGTAAAGTAAACCAATTAAAATTATGCTACAGAGCAGAACACAAAGTTCTCAAAAGGAGAAATAAAAGTGGCTAGCAAACACATTCAAACATGAAAGAATGTCTATGATCATTAATACAAATGACCACAAACATTGGTGGGGATATATAGAAAGAGACATTCCCATTTACAAGAGTGTTAATTCCTCATCTGAATTAGAAAATCAATGTGGAAGCTTCTCATTAAAATAGAAATTGTATTACCATAGTACCCACCTATCTTTTGCTGAGTGTATATTCAAAGGACATTATTTCATACTATACACATATTTATATTTCCATTCTTATTGCATCTTGATTCACAGTAACTAGTAAATGGAATCAACTTAAATGTCCAGAAGCCATTGAACAAATAATGATAATTTGGTACATATACACAATACAGTATTTCCCAGATGTAAAGAAAAATAGAATCCTGAAATTCATTGGTAAACAGAAGTTACACAGACCAGAAGAAAATTCCACATTCTATTCTATTTCTATCCCCATTTGAACCCCCCTTTCAATTATTGATCTTATGTTCATATCTTTTGTTTTGTATATTTGAGTTGGAGAATGAATGAAAGACCAGAAATGAAGAAATGATCCACTAGAAATAAATACCATAAGTGGAGAGAACATAGGTGACACATACACACATAAACACACACACACACACATACACACACACACATACACACACACACACACACACACACACACACACACACACACACACACACACAAATATTTAAAAAATACAAGCCAAGCAGTGGTGGCTCATCCCTTTAATTCCAGCACTTGGGAGATGGTGGATTTCTGAGTTCAAGGCCAGCCTGGTCTATAGAGAGAGTTCCAGAATAGCCAGGAATATACAGAGAAACTCTGTCTCAAAAAAAAAAAAATACGAAGAAGAGAAAGCTTTATGCAGAAAAGGGATGAGGTATAAGGAAGTGTTGGAAAGGTTTAAGCAACATTAAAGGTTTCAGGGGAAGTTATATGGGAACTTATGTTTTAGTAACACACATATGAGACATGAGAGTAGAAGGCAGTTGACATTACACTTTAGCTGGGGAGAAGAAAATTTCTATGAGGTAGCTTTCATAGTATTTGTAGGTTCTGAGGGAGAAAAGGTATCAGTGGTTTTACTCAGAATTAGATCCTATATAGTATACTACCCTGCCAGGCAAGTTGTATCTGCTAATACAATAGTACTTTCTGATTGTATATTAGGTTTGTTCAGCTAGAAGAATTTCATGATTAGTCCAGTAAATTTTGCCAAATTTGTTTTCTTTTTTTTTTAGATATTTTCTTTATTTACATGTAAATTTCTCCTTTCCCAGTTTCCCCTCCAAAAAACAAGCAACAAACAAACAAACAAACAAACAAAAACAACAAGAACAAACCTCTGTTGCCTCCCGCCTCCCCATGCCTACCAACCACCCTGGCATTCCCCTACACTGGGGCACAAATCCTTCACAAGGCCGAGGTCCTTTCCTCCTATTGATGATCGAATTTGCAATCCTCTACTATATACATGCAGCCAGAACATTCAGTCCCACCATGTATATTCCTTGATTGGTGGTTGGGTCCCTGGAAGCTCTGAGGGCACTAGTTAGTTCATATTGTTGCTCGTCCTAAGGGGCTGCAAACCCTTCAGCTCCATAGATCCTTTCTGTAACTCCTTCATTGGGGACTGTGTACTCAGTTCAATGGATGGCTGTGAGCCTCTATATCTGTATTAGTCAGGTATTGTCAGAGCCTCTCAGGAGATAGCTATTTTTAGGCTGGCTTGTCCTTCCTTCAGTCTCTGCTCCATAGTTAATCTCTGCTACTCCTTCCATGTGTATTTGGTTCCCCCTTTAAGAAGGAATGAAATGTCAACC
>JADRCD010200611.1:32789-44204 GCA_019843815.1 Montemys delectorum | reverse complement strand
TGTTGTTGTTGTTGTTGTTTACACATGTGGGGTCATGTGTGTATGTAGAGGCCAGAAGACACCTCAAATGTCATTCATTAGGAGCTATCTACCTTATTTTTTGAGGCAGAGTCTCTTATTGGCCTCAGCTCCCCAAATAGTCCAGTCTGACTGGTCAGCAAGCCCCAGAGCCTGTCTCCAGTCCCTTTTGTTAGGATGATGAGCACAAGCCACGGTGTCCAGTTTTTTAGGTGTGTCTTGGGGAATCAAACCCAGAACCTCATACTTACACTGCAAGCGCTTTACCAACTGAGCCATCTCTCCAGCCCCTCCACACCTCAACTATGTTTACTTAGAATGGTCTAAAGATTGGAATTGGTCAATGACACCATGAAATACCCCTCGAAACCAACAACAAGACACTGTGCTGCTGCCTGATCCTCCCTGTTCAGCACAGGAACAGCCACTTCCCAAAGGCAGGCTACCACTTCCATCCAGCCCAGCTGGTAACCTGGCCAAGTATGCCTGTGCTTTAGACACAACCCCTCTGTCATTTCATTAGCTTTGTCGTGGTGAAACGTCGACATCTGCCTTAGCAATTTAGTCAGTGTGGCCTTTTGATAACAACTCCAGCCTGTTCAGTAGTCCGTGCTGCCTTGAATGTAGAAATGTCTCACTCAGACTCTGCGTATCCATCTAGCCTTGGCCAAGCTATTTTCTCAGAATCTATATTGATTCTACCACATGCTGTTTGGGATCCTGCTTTGACCTAAACTAAACTCACTAGGTGTCACCAGCATAGCTGCTGCTCAGAGAAACATACAACAGAATTCCCAGTTCACCTTAACAAACATCTTTTTAAAAAACTTTTTTTTACTGATTGTACTGGCTGGTTTTGTGTGTCAACTTGACACAAGCTGGAGTTAACACAGAGAAGGGAGCTTCAGGTGAGGAAGTGCCTCCATGAGATTCAGCTGTAAGGCATTTTCTCAATTGGTGATCAAGATGGGAGGTCCCCTTGTGGGTGGTACCACCCCTGGGCTGGTAGTCTTGGGTTCTATAAGAGAGCAAGCTGAGCAAGCCAGGGGAACCAAGCCAGTAAGTAACATGCCTCCATGGCTTCTGTATCAGCTCCTGCTTCCTGACCTGCTTGAGTTCCAGTCCTGACTTCCTCTGGTGATCAACAGCAATGTGGAAAGTGAAAGCTGAATAAACCCCTCCTCTCCAACTTGCTTTTTGGTCATATTTGTGCAAGAATAGACACTCTGACTAAGACAAATTGGTACCAGAAGTGGAGTATTCCTATGACAGCCTGACCATGTTTTGGAACTTTGAGCCAGAAGAGTCATTGGGATGTTAAGAGTTCTGTGGAGTGTTCTATAGAAGCTTGGAAGATCTTGTTGAAAACAGTGCAGAGATGGAGGCCTGGCTTGTGAAATTTCAGAGGGAAGATTGAAGACTCTTATCAGGGCCATAGCTGTTTTGATTGTGAAGATTCTGTGGTTTTGGTTAGCTGGGACTGAAGTATCAGCTGTGATTAACCAGATACCAGAACTACTAAAGCAAAACTTTTGCATTACTGGGACTAAGTTGATGCTGGTTAGCTGGAGCTAAGAAATTAGCGGTGATTAAGAAGAGACCAGCATCATTGGGGTGACATCTTCTGGGAAGTGTTTTCTGAGAGCATAAAAAGGCTGTGTTCCAGAGATAGTCATGGTTGTACCTTGTGCTGCAGCAGAACTTAGTAATGTGTAAGAGTCACCCAGGTGGTACTGGTTTTGAAGGCATGAAGGGGTCCTGAAGAGCAGCTGAGGCATGGCACTGTGAGAGGCCATGGAAGGTCACTGGTGAAGGTGCAGTCTCAGTTGCAATTGATGGCCCAGGACTGAAGGGGTCATGCAAAGGAGTTGAGGCTTGGCACCATGAAGACAGCCTATGAGAGGCTATTGGTGAAGCCTAGTTGCAGCAGAAGACAGAAGTGTTTTGGAGATGTCAGTACCAAGAATGACTACCAAAACAGCAGCAGCAGTGGAGTACAGGCAGCTGGAGCCTAGAAGACAAGGTGTGTGCTACAAAGGGCAGAGCTGGAGAAGTGACCCAAGCCCTTGGAGGAATCCAGAAGAACATGAGTGAATCCCAGACATTGGAGAGTTGGAGTTTGATTTTGCTTTTGATTGTGACTGTGCCCTGATATTTTTCCCTCTTGAAGGAAGAAAGTATCTTAGTGGAGCCCACAATTAAGAGACTTTTAATTATAAAAAGACTTTGAATTTTAAAAGAGATTGGATATTTTAAAGCTATTGAAATTTTAAGAATTTGCAAAGACCGTGGAACTTTTAAAGTTATTTTGATCTTGGGGATGAATAAAAAAGTAAGGGTTGAAGCTTACTAGTGATGTGTTTGTGTGCTAAGTTGACAATGGGTCAATTATACTGGCTGGTTTTGTGTGTCCACTTGACACAAGCTGGAGTTATCACAGAGAAAGAAGCTTCAGGTGAGGAAATGCCTCCATGAGATCCAGCTGTGGGGCGTTTTTTCAATTAGTGATCAAGTGGGTAGGGTCCTTTGTGGGTGGGGCCATCTCTGGGCTGGTAGTCTTGAGTTCTACAAGAAAGCAGCTGAGCAAGCCAGGGGAAGCAAGCCAGTAAGGAACATCCCTCCATGGCCTCTGCATCAGCTCCTGCTTCCTGACCTGCTTGAGTTCCAGTCCTGACTGCCTTTGGTGATGAGTAGCAATGTGAAAGTGTAAGCTGAATAAACCCTTTCCTTCCCAACTTGCGTCTTGGTCATGTTTGTGCAAGAAGAGAGACCCTGACTAAGACACTGATTCTTTCTGAATTTCACATCATGCACTCCAATCCTACTAATCTCCCCACCCCTTCATATCCACCTCCCATGCTTGCAACTTCCCCCACAGAAGAAAAGTTAAAAAAATAAAATAAAACCTTCTTGTAGCAGAAGTTGTAGTGTATTGCAGTGTGCCACACAGTATGCCCTCTTGTTACACATCTTTACTTGCAAATGAGCATTGAAATTAGTCCTAGGTCTGGTTCAAGGCCTCTGGCTTCTGCTACACTTTCAATACTGGATCCTCACTGGGACTCCTCTCAGATATCCTGTGGTTGCTCTGTGTCATGGAGATCTGGTAGCTTTGGTTCTGTAGAATTGGCTCCTTTGTGCCCTTCAGAAGTTCATAGATGGGTAGATATTGGGGAGACCAACTTAAAGTCCTGAATCTAGACCTGGGTGGTAGCTGAGTTGGTCAGCCTGCCAGCTTCCCTGTACCCACACCCAGGTCCAGCTCTCCAGCACACCCCCTGTTAGTTTACCCAATGCTACAGCTGGCAAGGGGCAGGGCCAGCTCTCCTGCTTTCATGCCCTTGGGGCCAGCTCTACAGTGCTTGCCCAGGTGAAGTACAGGGCCCACTCTCCTGAGTGCTGCAGCCAGCAAGGAGTGGGGCCAGCTCTCCAGAATGCCACAGCCAGTGAAGGCCAGGGTCAGTGTTGCACAACCTTTGGACATCAACACGGTGCTAGGTGGCAGCCCAAACCAGGGACATCTGCATGACCTTTGGTGGTAATGTAGACCACAGAGATTGACACAGGCCCAGGCTGCACTGACCCAGACTCAGTGGCAACACTAGCTGGAACTTCACCATGGCCTCAGGTGGCAGGGCAAGTCACTCACAGCGGACTGTTCTTCACCCTCATGTCTCTAGTTCCACCTCTCCCCATAGCACTCCAACTGTGCTGCTTGTCTTTCTCTCCCATCTCCCCACCACTTTCTTGCATAGCAAGTGATCCTGCTGCAGGTGGGCCACATAGAGGACAGGCCTCCAGATATCTTCTGCCCACCTTAATTAACACCGTAATTTGAAGTTTGTGATTTGGTTCAAATCCCTTAGCCACTGGTTAGGCCAATCCCCTAGACTTTTGTCTCATAAAGCTTCAGTTGACTGCTATATCTTTTGTCTTAGTTAAGGTTTTATTGTTATGTAAAACACCATGGCCAAAAGCATTGTGAGGAGAACAGGGCTCCTTTAACCTGACAGCTTGTAGGTCCATTACCAGGAATCCAAAGCAAAAATTCAGGGAAGGAATCTGGAGGCAGGAACTGTAGCAGATGCATTAGAGAATTACTGGAGATCAGAAGACGACTTTGTGGAATGGGTTCTCTACATCCCTCTTTTCATGGATTCTGGGGGTTGACTCAGGTTGCCAGGTTTACAGAAAGTGTCTACCCACTGAGCCCAACCCCAACCTACCCTATCCTCACATCCTCATAAATCCCCTGCTGAAGGTACAGGACAACCACCGGCGAATTATAAATAGTTGATGACATGTCAATGGTCCTTATATGGCCCTTATAACAAATTTGCTTATAAGAGCAAAGATATTCACTGCCGGTTCTCCAAGTCATTTCTTTCTAAGACTTAGGGTAGAAACTGGGGTCTCGGGGCAGTCAGTGAATGGGGACCAGAGCAAGAACAGAAGCAGAGACTCAGGAGTGAGAGCTGAACCTTCTGCAAAGTGTTCTACCAGAGACCCAGCCCAACCCCTACCCCCCACCCTTTCTCCTGTCTTGTTGGCATTCCCCTAGAACTAGATCCCTCTTTCTTACCTAGGTCTTCTCACAGCAAGCTTAATTAGCATCTTATTTTCTTCACAATGTGGCTTTCTCATAACCTTGCTTTGCTTTTGGTCTCTAGCCTGTGGTAACACATTTGTGAGCATCCTCCCATATCAATGACTATTACTCACCACATACTCTACTTCCCAAATCAGATTCTCATAAATGACCAGATGACTAGCCCAAATTGTCTCTCTTTTAATAGTCTTTTGAGTCACGTCACCTCATCAGTTGCTCTCTGATCTTATATTTTAGCTCCCCTACTTCCATCAGTCATATGAAAGGCAGATTTATTTGGCAACAAAAACCAGTTACCCTTAAATGCCTCTAATTGGGACAAGGTACAGCCACATCTAGTAAATCATTCCTTCCACAGCTTCTCACTCATGCTCCAGACTCCAAACCCCTTCCTAAGGCTTGGCCACAGCAACTACATCTTAGCCTGGAACATTTTTGGTACCAGTTTATCCCAGAGAACTTCAACTATTGGTAGAGATGAACACCAGATGACTGACCAGGAGATGACAGCTGCAGCTAGAGCTCTAAGAAGCCTCCCTTGCTCTGAGGACCAACAATAATACAGTCTTATTGGAGAGCCAGTAAGTAAGGTGAGAATACAAGGCAGGAACAAGGTTTTGGGGGTTGGTTGGTTGTTTGTTTGTTCCTTTCTTTTTTTCTCTTTTTTTAATTTTTTCCAGACAGGGTTTCTCTGTATAGCCTTGGCTGTCCTGGAACTCACTCTGTAGACCAGGCTGGCCTCGAACTTAGAAATCCACCTATCTCTGCCTCCCAAGTGCTGGGATTAAAGGCATGCGCCACCATTGCCCAGCCTTTCTTTTTTTTTTTTTTTTTCAAAGATTTATTTATTTACTTTATATGAGTACATTATTGCTCTCTTTAGACACACCAGAAGAGGACATCAGATCCCATTACAGATGGTTGTGAGCTACCATATGGTTGCTGGGAAGTGAACTCAGGACCTCTGGAAGAGCAGTCAGTGCTCTTAACCACTGAGCCATCTCTCCAGACCCTAAGAACAAGTTTTAAAAACACCTAGTTTTTTCTTTTTTCTTTTCTTTTCTTTCTTTCTTTTTTTTTTTTTTTCAAGACAGGGTTTCTCTGTATAGCCCTGGCTGTCCTGGAACTCACTCTGTAGACCAGGCTGGCCTTGAACTCAGAAATCCACCTGCTTCTGGCTCCCAAGTGCTGGGATCAAAGGCATGCACCACCACTGCCCAGCTAAAAACACCTACTTTAGGGGCCCAGGCTATAGCTCAGTTGGTATAGTGCTTGCCTAGCCCCAACAGCCACTCTCTCTCTCTACTGTCTTCATGAGAAACTCCCATCTCTGGTACCACATACACTGTGTGTGAACACAGCATTCACTTATTCTATTACATAGCTAGCTTTAGGCCAATCTGGACTACAAAAAATATATGTAGATTTGGCTTGACCTTTCTTACTGTTAAATTATTGTGTTCTTAACTTTGGCATAGCATAAGTTTTAAAAATATTACACCAATATATCTTTTTTTATCAGCAAATTATTTTTAGTCTTTGGTCTTAAATCTTAACATTATATATAGCAGCACATTTGGCTTGCAGCAAATATACTAATTATTGTTTTAAGCAGCACATAATGGTTTATGTGTGGGTAACAAGCTGAGTTACTCCCTGGACTTGAAGAAAAAGGAAGCCGGTTTTGGAGACATCAGATCTGGCTGTCTGAGTTCTCTAGAACAGACTGAGCTGGTCGGCTGGCTTCATTCCAGCTCTGCAGGGCTGGAAGCTCCTAGGCAAGAGAAAAGACAGAAAAGCTGCATTGTGGGTGCCCCCAAGTGGGTACTCTCTGAGGTGCACACTGCAAGATTTCCAAGCCAATGCCATTAGCATGAGTTCCTGCATGTACGGTGCTTTAAGAAACTGGGAAAAGCTAAAAAGTGTCTATGTTTTTCATCGTACACTTCTCACTGTCGTATAACAACAGAACCAATATTCAATATAATATTCCAAGTTATCACAGAACACTTGCTTTCTAGCAAATATCTTAAAGGAAGGTTTTCAAGTGATACCTTATATGAACTTGGGCAACCACTTAACCTCCATAATCCATGGTTGCCTTGTTTTTAAAATTATGTTAGGAGTACCTAAAAATAAATTTACCTCATAAAATTATATATGATATGAAACAGTGGACGAAAGTTTCAAATCAATGAATTATTTCCTGAATTTGATACAGTATTCTGGTTATGTAAGATAATCTTATGGTTCTTAAGAAATATGCACAGAAATATGAGTAGGTACAATGCTTAGTTTTTATATGGATTTGAAAAATAATAAAATATGAGAGAACTGGGCTGGAGCTATGGCTCAGTAGTTAAGAGCACTGACTGCTCTTTTATAGGACCCACATTCAATTCCCAGCACCCACATGGCAGCTTACAACTGTTTATAATTCCTGTTCCAGGTGATCCAACACCCTCACACAGACATACATGCAGGTAAAACAATGTACATAAAAGATTAAAATAAAAATGTTTAAACTATGAATCATCTTTTTTTAATTAATTTATTTTATATTTTAATTCACTTGCTTTCCTGATCACAGCCCCCTTCCTCCTCTCTTTCCAGTCCCACCTTTACAAATCCCTTACCCTACTGCTCCCTCCCCCTCCCCTCAGAGAAGGGGAAGCCCCACTTGGGTACCACCCCACCCTAAGGCATCTAGTCCTGGCACGTCTAGCCACATCCTCTCTCACTGAGGCCCAACCAGGCAGTCCAAGTAGGGGGAAGGGGATCCAATGGCAGGCAACAGAGACAGAGACAACCTCTGTTCCACTTGTCAGGTGAACCACATGAACATCAAGCTGCTGCATATTTGCTAAAATGTGTAAGAGGTCTAGGTCCAGCTCCCGAATGCTCCCTGGTTGGTGGCTGAGGCTCTGTGAGCCCCCATGGTCCCAGGTTAGTTGACGCTGTGGGTCTTCTTGTGATGTCCTTGACTCCTCCAACTTGCTCATCAACTATAAGAATCTTATTATAGTTACAAAAACTGTACATATAGACAGTACCATATGTGTGGATGTATGTGCAGTAAAGACAGAGACAGAAACAGACAGACACACACACACATACACAGAGAGAGAGAGACAGAGACAGAGACAGAGAGACAGAGAAAGAGAGAATCTAAAAACTAAAAACTGAGCTGAGGAGATGGCTCAGAGATCATGTGCTTGCCACCCAAGCTTGAGGACCTGAGTTCAGATCCCCTGTTCCCAAAGGCATGAGCACAGCAGCACATGCCTTTAATTGAAGTATTGAGGATATTTCAATTAGAAGAATCCCTGGATCTCAATGGCCAGCTAGTCTAGCCTAATCCGTGAGCTCCAGTTTAAGCGAAAGACCCTGTCTCAAAAAAAAGGGTGGAGGGTGTAGAAAATGATAAAGAGGGCTGGAAAAATGGCTCAGCAGTAAAGAGCATTGACTGCTCACCAGAAGTCTTGAGTTCAATTCCCAGCAACCACATGGTGACTCACAACCATTTGTAATGTCTGGTGTGTCTGAAGACAGCTACAGTGTACTCACATACATTAAATAAATAAATAAATAAATAAATAAATAAATAAATAAATAAATCTTTTTTGAAAGAAAGAAAAAGAAAAGAAGGAAAGAAGAAAGGGAGGGAGGGAAGGAATGAGAGAGCAAAGGAGGGAGGGAGAGAGGGAGGAAGGACAGAAGGAAGGAAAGAAGGAAGAAAATGGTCAAGAAAGATCCAGATGTCTACCTATAGCCTCTACACATACATGTACTTGCATATGTGCATGCACACACAAAAACAAATATACAAACATATACACAAAGGCTCAAAAGTAGTAAAAAAAATGGTAAACAGTTTGTTCTCTGCACTCCTCTTGTAACTTTTCATTGTTTAAACTTTAAAGATTTCAAATTTCAAATTCTGACACTAAACTTGATGTCTCATTCCTTTAATCCCAGCGCTTACTCTGGAGGGAGGCAGGTGAATCTCTGAGAGTTTGAGGCCAGCCTGGACTATAGAGTGAGTTCAAGGACAGCCAGAGCTCCACAGAGAAATCCTGTCTTGAAAAACCAAAATAAAATAAAATAAAAATCTTCAAATTCTAAACTTAAGATTTAAGTAAAGGACTGGAGAGATGGCTCAGTGGTCAAGAGCATTGACTGCTCTTCTGAAGATCCTGAGTTCAAATCCCAGCAACCATGTGGTGGCTCACAACCACCCGTAATGAGATCTGACGCCCTCTTCTGGGGTGTCTGAAGACAGCTACAGAGGATATATCTTAGTGGTAGAGAGCTTGACTAGCACACAGAAGGTTCTGGGCTCAAAACCAGTATGGAAAAAAATTGTTTGGATTGAGTATAAGTTTAGTTAATTGAATAGTTGCCTAGCATGAACAAGGCCTTAAGTTCAGTATCCTAGTAATACTTAATAAGTATTAAAAGTGTTTTACTTTATATAATAACTAAAATGTGCATTATAAAGAAATGTAAAGGTATAAATGATAGTAAAGTCATCCCTGAAGAAAATATTACTTATCTAAAACTTTGCAATAAACTTAGTTATTACAAATCATTGGCAAATAAAGTATGTTAGATATTATAGTAATATCTAATGAAGATATGTTTAATGTCTGATGTCTCTAAAGAATATTGGGAATATTAACTAAATCTTTTTGAAAGTCTGAAATTAAAGCATAAGTACTTTTCTTGTATGAAAAACTGTGCATGCTGTAAGAGCTCATACAAGTGTGGATCTGTGACTGCCCCTTACACTGCACCTTGCCTGGGTTTCTTTTAAACACAGAATATCACCTAAAACCCAACTTCAGCATCTGTCACCTGCTGTTGCCCTGTGGGAATAATTGCTCCTGACCACTTTTTGACATTTTTTTTGTTTTTTTGTTTTTTTGAGACAGGGTTTCTCTGTGTAGCTCTGGCTGTCCTGGAACTCACTCTGTAGACCAGGCTGGCCTTGAACTCAGAAATCCACCTGCCTCTGCCTCCCAAGTGCTGGGATTAAAGGCGTGTGCCACCACTGCCCAGCCTTTTTGACATTTTAAATAACATTGCATGCGGCAGGGCTGGAGAGATGGCTTAATGATTAAGAGTACTCACTACTCTTTCAGGGGGCCCAAGGTTGGTTCCCAATGCTCCCACATCAGCTTACAATTCCTGTAACTCCAGGGGATCCATTGTCCTCTTCTGCCTTCCCATGGTCTTCTACACACATGGTGCACATACATAGAGTCAGGCACACAAACATTCACATAAAAATACATACATACATACATACATACATACATACACACGTACATTCTCTCAAGCTTAAAACCACATGTTTCATTCAGGCAACTGGTAAGTAAGAGAGAAGCAGCAATTCATCATATCTTCTCTGTTCTAACTGTAAGACAACACAATGAAAATAGTTGACAAAGGGAAAAAAATCTTTGTAAAAAAATTCCAGCTGATAAGTGAAATGGAAATGTCAGAGAAGAACACTGTCACTTTTCAGTTCTAAAGAATGAAGTGTCTAGGTGGTATCATTAATGGACACCAGAGTCACTAGGTGGGAAGCTGGTGGCAAAAGACAGTGAATAAATTCAAGCTGACCTCACTGGTCCATTTTACCATCAGAAGAAAGTCAAGCGGATATAATGTGTCTCCTACATGGTGCACATGGGAAGAAAAAAAAATCCAAATCCAATCTGAACATGCCTATAGGGCCACTTACAGGAAGCATGAAGTTCTGATGAGAGTGTTAAGTAACATCATGAAGTTATAATTGTTGAGATTCAGAAGGTAGGAAGCTATATGACCGTCATTTCTTCAATTACTAAATATTGAAAAAGGGAAGGTGAACCTGGAGACTAGAAGAAATGGTGAGTAACTGGCTGTGGAATGTAAGCTTGTCCCCAGCCTGCTTGCTAACTTTTGAAACAGTCGCTCCTTATATCACCTGGAACTTGCACCCCTCCAGTCTCTCAGACTCTTGAGTGCTGGGACTATTGTTGTGCATGGCTATACCTGGTCAGGTCCTTAAGTTTAACGAACTTGTTTTAAAAAATATTTCATGAGACATAAGGAATGTAAATATCAGCTGCATATTGATTTTACTAGATTATTGCTAAATATTCTAAATTTAATAATGCCATTGAGATTATAATTTCTCATAAGAGTCCTTATGGAGATCACACTCAAACATTTATACTTTAAATGATATTAATTTAGGAGTTTATTTCAAAATAACACAAGTTAGTGGGAAAAGGAATGGAAAACAGAATACACAAAACTGCTGCTGTTGCCTGTGAAGGTCCTGTGCCCCAGTGTAGGGGAAAGCCAGGGCCAGGAAGCAGGAGGGGGCTGTGGTAAGCAGAGGGGGGGTGGAGGGAACAGGGGTTTGTTCTTGTTGTTGTTTTTTGTTTTTTGTTTTGGGTTTTTTTTGGGGGGGGGAGGGGAAACTGGGAAAGAAGATATCATATGACATGTAAGTAAAAAAAATATCTAATAAAAAACTGCTGCTGTTGAAGCTGAGAGATAGATGGAAATTTAATACAATCCCTCTTAACTATGATTATGTTTTAAATTTCCATTACGAAACTATTAAGAGGCAACTGTGGTTAGTGCTCATAAGTGGTCAATGGGCAGAACAGAAGAATCACCACAAGTCTGAGGCCAGCCTGACCTAGAATTGTAGGCCAGCCAGGGCTATAGCAAAAGACAAGGACACACACACACACACACACACACACACACACACACACACACACACA